>CM032157.1:16857295-16918922 GCA_018901935.1 Pugionium cornutum
TTATAATTCATTTACTAGCCTTTACTCAATGAGATTTATCGATCCATTTAGATTGATCATTTTAGCTAGTCGATCAACTTGATATGTCAACACTAAATCGTCTGTCAATTTAGATTTAGAGCTCGGAATGACATGAATCCAACGCCCATGTTAAGCTAGCCTAATTTTCTATATTGTGACAAAATTTAGGAATGAAATATATACGACAAAGCCACCAAGTAATCCAATCTGTCCCAAACAGCGTGATGTCACGCATCATGCTTCACTTATGAGGTTTTAATCAGTGAGCTCCAGTGATCAGTTTAGAATGATCATTTTAACTGTCCAATCAACTTGACGTGTCCGCACTAAATCGTCCATAACTTTTGATTTAGAGCTCAGAATGTCATGAATCCAACGCCTACGTTATTCTATCTCAATAATGTGTATTGTGACAAAATTTAAAAATGAAATAGATAGGACAAAGACTGCAAGTAATTCAATTATCCCAAACTGCTTCATTCCATGCATTATGCTTCAGTTATGAGGTTTTAATCAATGAGCCCCAATGATTAGTTTAGAATCATCATTTTAACTGGCCGATCAACTTGACATGTTCGCACTAATTTGTCCATAACTTTTGATTCAGAGCTCATAATAACATGAATCCAACGCCCTGGTTATGCTTGCTAGAGTTTCTATAATGTGACAAAATTTCAGACTCAAATAGATATGACAAAGCCTCCAAGCCAATCTAGCCCAAACTGCGTGATGGCATGCATTATGCTTCACTTATGAGGGTTTAATCAATGAGCACCAATGATTAGTTTAGAATGTTCATTTGAACTGGCCAATGAACTTGACATGTCCGCACTAAATCGACCGTAACTTTTGAGTTAGAGCTCATAATGACATTAATCCAACACCCACGTTATAGTAGCTCAATTTTCTATACTATGACAAAATTTGAAAATCAAATAGATACAAAAAAGCTTCCAAGTAATCCAATCTATCTGAAATTGCATGATACAATTAATTATAATTCATTTATTAGTCTCTACTCAATGAGAACCATTGGTCCGTATAGAATGATCATTTTAGATAGCCGATTAACTTCACATGTCAAAATTAAATCATCCGTCACTATAGATTTAGAGCTCAGAATGACACGAATCCAACGCCCATGTTAAACTTGCTCAATTTCTATATTGTGACCAAATTTAGGAATGAAATAGATACGAAAAAGCTTCCAAGTAATCCAATATATCTCAAACTGCATGATGCCATGCATTATGCTTCACTTATGAGGTTTTAATCAATGAGCAGCAATGATCAGTTTAGAATGATTATTTTAACTGGCCGATCAACTGGACATGTCCGCACTAAACCATCGATAACTTTTGATTTTGAGCTCAGAATTACTTGAATCCAACGCCAACCTAATGCTAGCTCAAATTTCTATATTGTCACCAAATTTTAGAATCAAATAGATACAACAACGTATCTAAGTAATCCAATCTATTTCAAACTGTGTGATGCCACGCATTATGCTTCACTTATCAGCCTTTACTCAATGAGCACCAATGATCAGCTTAGAATGATCATTTGAACTGGCCAATCAACTTGACATGTCCGCACTAAATCGACCGTAACTTTTGATTTAGAGCTTAAAATGACATGAATCCAACGCCCACGTTTTGCTAGCTCAATTTTCTATATTATGAAAAAATTTCAAAATAAAATAGATACGCAACGCTTCCAAGTAATCCAATCTATCCCAAATTGTGTGATACCATGCATTATAATTCATTTATTAGCTTTTACTCAATAAAAAGCATTGATCCGTTTAGAATTATCATTTTAGCTAGGCGATCAACTTGACTTGTCAAAAGTAAAGCATCCGTCACTTTAGATTTAGAGCTCAGAATGACACGAATGCAACGTCCATGTTAAACTAGCTCATTTTTCTATATTGTGACAAAATTTAGGAATGCGATAGATACGAAAAAGCCTCCAAGTAATCCAATGTATCCCAAACTGTATGATGTCATGCATTATGCTTCACTTATGAGGTTTTAATCAGTGAGAACCAATGATCAGTTTAGAATGGTCATTTTAACTGGCCGATCAACTGGACTTGTACGCACTAAATCGTCCATCTCCTTTGATTTAGAGCTCAGAACGACATGAATCCAACGCCTAGGATATGCTAGCTCAATTTTATATAATGTGACAAAATTAAGAATGGAATAGATACGACAAAGCCTTCAAGTAATCCAATCTATCCCAAACTGCATGATGGCATTATGCTTCACTTGTCTACCTTTACTCAATGAGCACCAATGATCAGCTTATAATGATTATTTGAACTGGCCAATCAACTTGACAAATTCGTCCGTAACTTTTGCTTTAGAGCTTAGAATGACATGAATCCAACGCCCACGTTATGCTAGCTCAAATTTCTATACTATGAAAAATTTTCAAAATCATATAGATACGAGAAAGCTTCCAAATAATCTATTATATCCCAAATTGTGTGATACCATGCATTGTAATTCATTTACTAGCCTTTACTCAATGAGAACCATTGATCTATTTAGAATGATCATGTCAACACTAAATTATCCGTCAGCTTAGATTTAGAGCTCAGAATGACACGAATCCAACACCTATGTTAAATTAGCTCAATTTTCTATATTGTGACAAAATTTAGGATTGAAATAGATACGAAAATGCCTCCAAGTAATCCATTATATCCGAAACTGCATGATGCCATGCATTATGCTTCACTTATGAGGTTCTAATCAATGAGCACCAATGATAAGTTTAGAATGATCGTTTTAACTGGCCGATCAACTGGATATGTCCGCACTAAATCATCCATAACGTTTTATTTAGAGCTCAGAACGACATGAATCCAACGCCCACGTTATGCTAACCCAATTTTCTATATTGTGACAAAAGTTAGGAATGAAATAGATATGACAAAGCCTTAGAGTATTTCAATCTATCCCAAACTGCGTGATGCCATCCATTTTGATTCACTTATGATGTTTTAATCAATGAGCCCCACCGATCAGCTTAGAGTGATCATTTTAACTGGCCGATCAACTAGACAAGTATGCACTAAATTGTCCATAACTTTTGATTTATAGCTCAGAATGACATGAATCCAACGGCCACGTTATGCTAGCTCAATTTTCTATAATCTTACAAAATTTCAGATCAAATAGATACGACAAAGCATCCAAGTAATCCAATCTATCCCAAACTGTATGATGTCATGCATTATGCTTCACTTATGAGGTTTTAATCAATGAGTCCCAATGATCAGTTTGGAATGATCATTTTAACTAGCCGATCAACTTGACATGTCCGCACTAAATCGTCCATAACTTTTTATTGATAGCTAAGAATGACATGAATCAAACACCCAGGTTATGCTAGCTCAATTTCCTATAATGTGACAAAATTTCAGACTGAAATAAATAAGACAAAGCCTCCAAGTAATCCAATCTATCCCAAACTGCGTGATGCCATGCATTATGCTTCACTTATAAGCCTTTACTCAATTAGCACCAGTGATCAGCTTAGAATGATCATTTGAACTGGCCAATCAACTTGACATGCCCACACTAATTCGTCCGTAACATTTGATTTACAGCTTAGAGTGACATGAATCCAACGCACACGTTATGCTAGCTCAATTTTCTATAATATGAAAAAGTCCAAAATCAAATAGATACGCAAAGCTTCCAAGTAATCCAATCTATCCCATATTGCGTGATACAATGCATTATAATTCATTTATTAGCTTTTACTCAAAGAGAACCATTGATCCGTTTAGAATGATCATTTTAGCTAGCCAATCAACTTGACATGTAAAAAGTAAATCATCCGTCACTTTAGATTTAGAGCTCAGAATGACATGAATCAACCGCCCATGTTAAACTAGCTCAATTTTCTATATTGTGGCAAAATTCAGGAATGACATAGATACGAAAAGCCTCCAAGTAATCCAATATATCCGGGAATGCATGACGCCATGCATTATGCTTCACTTATTAGGTATTAATCAATGAGCACCAATGATCAGTTTAGAATGATCATTATAACTGGCGGATCAACTGTACATGTCTGCACTAAATCGTCCATAACTTTTGATTTAGAGCTCAGAATGACATGACTCCAACGCCCACGTTATGCTAGCTCAATTTTCTATATTGTGAAAATTTCAGACTCAAATAGATACGTAAAAGTCTCCAAGTAATCCAATCTATCCCAAACTGCATGATGCCATGCATTATGCTTCACTTATGAGGTTTTAATCAATGAGCCCAATAATCAATTTAGAATGATCATTTTAACTGGCCGATCAACTTGACATTTCTGCATTAAATCGTCCGTAACTTTTTATTTAGAGCTCATAATGACATGAATCCAACACCCACGTTATGCTAGCTCAATTTTCTATACTATTAAAAAATTTCATATTCAAATAAATACGGCAAAGCCTCCAAATAATCCAATCTATCACAAACTGTGTGATTCCATGTAATATGCTTCACTATAAACCTTTACTCAATGAGATTCATCGATCAGCTTAGAATGATCATTTGAACTGGCCAATCAACTTAACATGTCCACACTAATTCATCCGTAACTTTTGATTTAGATCTTAGAATGACATGAATCCAACGCCCATGTCAAGCTAGCTAAATTTTCTATATTGTGACAAAATTAAATAGACACGCAAAGCTTCCAAGTAATCCAATCTATCCAAACTGCGTGATGCCATGCATTATAATTCAATTATTAGCCTTTACTCAATGAGACCCGTTGATCCGTTTAGAATGATCATTTTAGCTAGCCGATCAACTTGCCATGTCAACACTAAATCGTCCGTCACTTCAGATTTAGAGCTCTGAATTACACGAATCCAACGGCCATGTTAAGCTAGCCTAATTTCTATATTGTAGCAAAATTTAGGAATGAAATAGATACGACAAAGACTCCAAGTAATCAAATCTATCCCAAACAGCGTGATGTCTTGCTCTAAGCTTCACTTATGAGGTTTTAATCAATGAGCCCCAATGATCAGTTCAGAATGATCATTTTAACTTGCCGATGAACTGGACATGTCCGCATTAAATCGTCCATAACTTTTGATTTAGAGCTCAGAATTACATGAATCCAATGCCCAGGATATGCTAGCTCAGTTTTATATAATGTGACAAAATTTAGGAATGAAATAGATACGACAAGGCCTCCAAATTATCCAATCTATCCCAGTTTTATATGATGTATTATGCTTCACTTATAAGCCTTTACTCAATGAGTACAAGTAATCAGCTTAGAATGTTCATTTCAACTGGCCAAACAACTTGACATGTCCACAATAATTTGTCCGTAACTTTTGATTTAGAGCTTAGAATGACAAGAATCCAACGCCCACGTTATGCTAGCTCAATTTTCTATACTATGACAAAATTTGAAAATCGAATAGATACAAAAAAGCATCCATGTAATCCAATATATCCCACATTGCGTGATACCATGCATTATAATTAATTTACTAGCCTTTACTCAATCAGAACCATTGATCCGTTTAGAGTGATCATTTTAGCTAGCCGATCAACTTGACATGTCAACACTAAATCATCCGTCACTTTAGATTAAGAGTTCAGAATGACACGAATCCAACGCCCATGTTAAACTATCTCAATTTTCTATATTGTCACAAAATTTAGGATTCAAATAGATACGAAAAGCCTCCAAGTAATCCAATATATCCCAAACTGCCTGATGCCATGCATTATGCTTCACTTATGAGATTTTAATCAATGAGCACCAATGATCGGTTTAGAATGATCATTTTAACTGGCCAATAAACTTGACATATCCGCACTAAATCGTCCATAACGTTTTATGTATAGCTCAGAATGAAATGAATCCAATGCCCAGGTTATGGTAGCTCAATTTTCTATAATGTGACAAAATTTCAGACTCAAATAGATACGAAAAAGCCTCTAAGGAATTCAATCTATCCCAAACTGCCTGATACCATGCATTATGCTTCACTTATAATCCTTTACTCAATGAGCACCAATGATCAGCTTACAATGACCATTTGAGTTGGCCAATCAACTTGACATGTCCACACTAATTCGTCCGTAACTTTTGATTCAGAGTTTAGAATGACATGAATTTAACGCCCACATTATGCTATCTCAATTTTCTATACTATGACAAAATTTGAAAATCAAATAGATACGAAAATGCTTCCAAGTAATCCAATATGTCACAAATTGCGTGACACCATGCATTATAATTAATTTACAAGTCTTTACTCAAAGAGAACCGTTGATCCGTTTAGAATGATCATTTTAGCTAGCCGATCAACTTGACATGTCAACACTAAATCATCCGTCACTTTAGATTTAGAGCTCAGAATGACACGAATCCAACGCCCATGTTAAACTAGCTCAATGTTCTATATTGTGAAAAAATTTAGAATTGAAATAGATACGAAAAAGCCTCCAAGTAATCTAATATATCCCAAACTGCATGATGCCATGCATTATACTTAAATAATGAGGTTTTAATCAATGACAACCAATGATCGGTTTAGAATGATCATTTTAACTTGCCGATCAACTGGACATGTATGCACTAAGTCGTGCATAACTTTTGATTTAGAGCTCAGAATGACATGAATCCAACACCTACGTTATGCTAGCTCAATTTTCTATATTGTGACAAAATTTCGGAATGAAATAGATACGACAAAGCCTCCAAGTAATCCAATATATCCCAAACTGCGTGATGCCATGCATTATGCTTCACCTATGAGGTTTTAATCAATGAGCCCCAATGATCAGTTTAGAATGATCATTTTAACTGGCCGATCAACTTGACATGTCCGCACTAAATCGTCCATAAATTTTGATTTATAGCTCAGAATGACATGAATCCAATGCCCAGGTTATGGTAGCTCAATTTTCTATAATGTGACAAAATTTAAAACTCAAATAGATACGACAAAGCCTTCAAGTGATTCAATCTATCCCAAACTCTGTGATACCATGCATTATGCTTCACTTATAAGCCTTTACTCAATAAGCACCTGTGATCAGCTTAGAATGATCATTTGAGTTGGCTAATCAAATTGACATGTCCACACTAATTTGTCTGGAACTTTTGACTTAGAGCTTAGAATGACATGAATTTAACGCCCACGTTATGCTAGCTCAATTTTATATACTATTACAAAATTTAAAAATCAAATAGATGCGAAAAAGCTTTCAAGTAATCCAATATATCGCAAATTGCGTGATACAATGAATTATAATTCATTTACTAGCCTTTACCCAATGAGAACAATTGATCCGTTTAGAATGATCATTTTAGCTAGCCAGTTAAATTGACATGTCAACACTAAATCATCCATCACTTTAGATTAGAGCACAAAATGACACGAATCCAACGCCCATGTTAAACTAGCTCAATTTTCTAAATTGTGATAAAATTTAGGATTGAAATAGATACAGAAAAGCCTCCAAGTAATCCAATATATCCCGAACTGCATGATGTGCCATGCATTATGCTTCACTTTTGAGGTTTTAATCAATGAGCACCAATGATCAGTTTAGAATGATCATTTTAACTGGCCGATCAACTGGACATGTCCGCATTAAATCGTCCATAATTTTTTATTTAGAGCTCAGAATGATATGAATCCAACGCCCATGGTATGCTAGCTCAATTTTCTATATTGTGACAAAATTTTTGAACGAAATAAATACTACAAAGCCTCCAAAAAATACCAATCTATGGCAAACTGTGTGATGTCATGCATCATGCTTCACTTATGAGGTTTTAATCAGTGAGCCCCAATGATCAAGTTTAGAATTTCGACAAAATTTGAGACTGAAATATCGACAAAGCATCAAGTTATCCAATAACTGCATTGTGCGTCATTTATAACCCTCTACTTTGATCACTTTAGATCAGTTTAACTGGGCGATCAACTTGAAATGAGAGCTTAGAATGACAAAAATAGATTCGACAAGGCGTCCAATTAATCCAATCTTTCCAAAACTTCGTCATGCCACGCATTGTGCTTCATTTATAAGCCTTTACTCAATGAGCATCAATGATCAGTTTAGAATGATAATTTTAAAATGGCCGATTAAATTGACATGTTTGCACTAAAATCGTTTGTTACTTCGGATTTAGAGCTCAGAACGACACAAATCCAAAGCTCACGTTAACCTAGCTCAATTTTCTATATGGTGACAAAATTTCAGACATAAATAGATTCGACAATGAGTCCAAGTAATATAATCTATCCAAAACTTGGTCTTGCCATGCATTGTGCTTCATTAATAAGCCTTTACTCAATGAGCATCAATGATCAGTTCAGAATGGTTATTTTAACAGGCCGATCAACTTGACATGTCTACACTAAATCCTCCATAACTATGGATTTAGAACTCGGAATGACACAAATCCAAAGCCCACGTTAAGCTCGATCAATCTTCTATTTTGTGACAAAATGTAAAACCGAAATAGATTCGACAAAAAGTCCAAGTAATCTAATCTATCCAAAAATCCGGCTTGCCATGCATTGTGCTTTATTATTAAGCCTTTAATCAATGAGCATCAATGATAAGTTTAGAATGATTATTTTAACCGGCCGATCTTGACATATCTGCACTAAATCGTGTATAACTTTGGATCTAGAACTCAAAATGACACAAATCCAAAGGCCACGTTAAGCTAGCTACATTTTCTATATTGTTACAAAATTTGAAATAGAAATAGATTCGACAAAGAGTCAGAGTAATCTAATCTATCCAAAACTGTGTCTTGACATGCCTTGTGCTTCATTAGTAAGCATTTACGCAATGAGCATCAATGATCAGCTTAGAATGATTATTTTAACTGGCCGATCAACTTGGCATGTCTCCACTAAAGCGTCCATAACTTTGGATATAGAACTCAGAATGACACAATTCCAAAGCCAACATTAAGCTCGCTCAATTTTCTATATTATGACAAAATTTGAAACAGAAATAGATTCGACAAAAAGTCAAAGTAATCTAATCTATCCCAATCTGCGTCTTGCCATGCATTGTGCTTCATTAATAAGCCTTTACTCAATGAGCATCAATGATCAGTTTAGAATGATTATTTTAAATGGCCAATCTTGACATGTCTGCACTAAATCGTCCGTAACTTCAGATTTAGAACTTAAAATGACACAAATCCAAAGCCCATGTTAATCTAGCTCAATTTTCTATATTTTGACAAAATTTGAAACAGAAATATGTTCGACAAAGAATCCAAGTAATCTAATCAATCCAAAACTGCGTCTCGCCATGCATTGTGTTCCATTAGTAAGCCTTTACTCAATGAGCATCAATGATCAGTTTAGAATGCTAATTTTAACTCGCCGAATTAAATTGACATGTTTGCACTAACTCGTATGTAACTTTGGATTTAGAACTTAGAATGACACAAATCCAAAGCCCACATTAAGCTAGCTCAAATTTCTATATTGTGACAACATTTGAAACAGAAATAGGTTCGACAAAGAATCCAAGTAATCTAATCTATCCAAAACTGCGTCTTGCCATGCACTGTGCTTCATTAGTAAGCCTTTACTCAATGAGCATCATTGATCAGTTTAGAATGATTATCTTAAATGGCCGATCTTGACATGTCCGCATTAAATAATCCATAACTTTGGATTTAGAACTGAGAATGACACAAATCCAAAACCCACGATAAACAAGCTCAATTTTCTATATTGTGACAACATTTGAAACAGAAATAGGTTGGACAAAGAGTCCAAGTAATCAAATCTATCCAAAACTCTGTCTTGCCATGCATTGTGCTTCATTAATAAGCGTTTATTCAATGAGCATAAATGATCAGTTTAGAATGATTATTTTAACTGGTCAATCAACTTGGTTTGTCTGCACTAAATCGTCCATAACTGTGGATTTAGAACTCAGAATGACACAAATCCAAATCCCACGTTAATCTCGATCAAATTTCTATATTTTGACAAAATTAGAAACAGAAATAGATTCGACAAAAAGTCCAAGTAATCTAATATATCCAAAACTGCGTCTTGCCATGCATTGTGCTTCATTAATAACCCTTTACTCAATGAGCATCAATGATCAATTTAGAATGATGATTCTAAATGGCTGATCTTGACATGTCGGAACTAAAGCATCCGTAACTTTGGATTTAGAACTTAGAATGACACAAATCCAAAGCACGCGTTAAGCTAGGTCAATTTTCTATGTGGTCACAAAATTTGAAACAGAAATAGGTTCGACAAAGAATCCAAGTAATTTAATCTATTCAAAACTGCATCTTGCCATGCATTGTGCTTCATTAGTAAGCCTTTACTCAATGAGAATCAATGATCAGTTTAGAATGATTATTTAAAATAGCCGATCTTAACATGTGTGCACTAAATCGTGCATAACTTTGGATTTAGAACTTATAATGATACAAATCCAAAACCCACGTTAAGCTAGCTCAATTTTCTATATTGTGACAAAATTTGAAACACAAATAGATTCGAAAAAGAGTCCAAGTAATCTAATCTATCCAAAACTCTGTCTTGCCATGCATTTTGCTTCATTAATAAGCCTTTACTCAATGAGCATCCATGATCAGTTTAGAATGATTATTTAAATTGACCGATCAACTTGACATGTTAGCACTAAATCGTCTGTAACTTTGTATTTAGAGATCAGAATGACACAAATCCAAAGCCCATGTTAAGCTAGCTCAATTTTCTATATTGTGAAAAAATTTGAGATAGAAATAGATTAGAAAGAGCGTCCAAGTAATCCAATCTATCCAAAACTGCGTCATGCCATGCATTGTGGTTCATTTATAAGCCTTTACTCAATGAGCAACAATGATCTGTTTAGAATGATCATTTTAACTGGCCGATCAACTTGACATGTCTTCAATATATCGTCTGTAACTTTTGATTTATAGCTCAGAATGACATGACTCCAGTTCCCACGTTAAGGTAGCTCAATTTTCTGTTTTATGACAAAATTTGAGACAGAAACAGATTTGACAATGCATCCAAGTAATCCAATCTATCCAAAACTGCGTTTTGCCATGCATTGTGCTTCATTAATAAGCCTTTACTCAATGAGCATCAATGATCTGTTTAGAATGATCATTTTAACTGGCCGATCAACTTGAGATGTCCGGACTAAATCATCCGTAACTTTGGATTTAGAGCTCAGAATGACACAAAATCCAAAGTCCACGTTCACCTAGCTCAATTTTCTATATTGTTACAAAATTTGAGACACAAATAGATTCGAAAAAGAGCCCAAGTAATCCAGTCTATCCAAAACTGCGTCATGCCATGCATTGTGCTTCTTTTATAAGCCGTTCCTCAATGAGCCTCAATGATCAGTTTAGAAGGATCAATTTAATTGGCCGATCAACTTGACATGTCTGCACTAAATCGTCCGTAACTTTTGATTTGTAGCTCATAATGGCATGGATATAATGCCCACGTTAAGCTAGCTCAATTTTCTATATTGTGACAAATTTTGAGATAGAAATAGATTCGACAAAGCGTCCAAGTAATCCAATCGATCCTAAACTGCATCATGACATGCATTGTTCTTCATCTATAAGCCTTTACCCAATGAGTATCAATGATCAGTTTAGAATGATCATTTTAACTGTCCGATCAACTTGACATGCCTGCACTAAATCGTCTGTTACTTTTGATTTGTAACTTAGAATTACATAAATCCAATGCCCATGTTAAAGTATCTCAATTTCTATATTGTGACAAAATTTGAGATAGAAATAGATTCATCAAAGCATCCAAGTAATCCAATCTATCCAAAACTGTGTCATGCCATGCATTGTGCTTCATTTATAAGTCTTTACTCAATGAGCATCAATGATTAGTTTAGAATGATCATTTTAACTAGCCGATCAACTTGACATTTTTGTACTAAATCGTTCAGAACTTTGGATTTAAACCTCAGAATGACACAAGTCCATAGCCCATGTAAAGCTAGCTCAATTTTCTACATTGTGATAAAATTTGAGACAAAAAAGATTCGACAAAGCGTCCAACTAATCCAATCTATCCAGAACTGCGTCATGCCATGCATTGTGCTTCATTTATAAGCCTTTACCCAATCAGCATCAATGATTATTACAGAATGATCATTATAACTGGACAATCAACGTGACATGTCTGCACTATATTGTCCATAACTTTTGATTTATAGCTCAGAAAGACACAAATCCAGTGACCACGTTAAGCTAGCTCAATTTTTTATATTCTGACAAAATTTGAGGCAAATATAGATTCGACAAAGCATTCATGTAATCCAATCTATCCAAAACTGTGTCTTGCCATGCATTGGGCTTCATTAATAAGCCTTTACTCAATGAGCATCAATGATTAGTTTAGAATGATCATTTTAACTGCCTGATCAACTTGACATGTCTGCATTAAATCTTTCGTAACTTTTGATTTATAACTCCCAATCACACTAATCCAATCTCCACGTTAAGCTAGATCAATTTTCTATATTGTGACAAAATTTGAGACAAAAATAGATTCAAAAAAACATCCAAATAATTCAATCTATCGAAAACTACGTCTTGCCATGCATTGTGCTTTATTTATAGGCGTTTACTCAATGAGCATCATTGATTAGTTTAGAATAATCCTTTTAGCTGACAGATCAACTTGCATGTTTGTACTAAATTTTCCGTAACTTTGGATTGAAAGCTAAGAATGACACAAGTCCATAGCCCACGTTAAGCTAGCTCAATTTTCTACATTGTAACAAAATTTGAGACAAAAATAGATTCGACAAAGTGTCTAAGTAATCCAATCTATCCAAAAATGTGTCATGACATGCATTATGCTTTATTTATAAGCCTTTACTCAATGAGCATCAATGAGTAGTTTAGAATGATCATTTTAACAGGACGATCAACTAGACATGTCTGCACTATATCGTCCATAACTTTTGATTTAGATCTTAGAATGACACAAATCCAAAGCCCACGTTAGGCTAGCTCAATTTTCTATATTTTGAAAAAATATATACGACAAAGCGTCCAAGTTATTCAATCTATCTAAATCTTTGTCATGCCATGCATTGAGCTTCATTTATAAGCCTCTACTCCATGAGCACCAATGATCTGTTCAGAATGATCATTATAACTGGCTGATCAACTTGGCATGTGAGCACTATATCGTCTGTAACTTTTGATTTATAGCTCATAGTGGCACGAATCCAATGCCCACGTTAAGCTAGCTAAATTTTCTATATTGTGACAAAATTTGAGATAGAAATTGATTCAACAAGGCGTCCAAGTAATCCAATCTATCCTTAACTGCGTCATGCCATGCATTAGGCTTCATTTATAAGCCTTTACCCAATGAGCATCAATAATCAGTTTAGAATGATCATTTTAACGTCCCGATCAACTTGACATGTATGCACTCAATCATCTGTTACTTCTGATTTATAACTCAGAATGACATAAATCCAGTGCCGATGTTAAAGTAGCTCAATTTTCTATATTGTGACAAAATTTGAGACAGAAATAGATTCGACAAAGCATCCAAGTAATCCAATCTATCCAAAACTTTGTCATGCCATGCATTGTAATTCATTTATAAGCCTTTACTCAATGAGCATCAATGATCAGTTTAGAATGATCATTTTAACTGGCCTATCAACTTGACATGTTTGTACTAAATCGTCTGTAACCTTGGATTTAAAGCTGAGAATGACACAAGTCCATAGCCCACGTTAAGCTAGCTCAATTTTCTACATTATGACAAAATTTGAGACAGAAATAGATTCGACAAAGGATCCAAGTAATCCAATCTGTACAAAACTGCGTCTTGCCATGCATTGGGCTTCATTAATAAGCCTTTACTCAATGAGCATCAACGATTAGTTTAGAATGATCATTTTAACTGCCTGATCAACTTGACATGTCTGCACTAAATCGTTCGTAACTTTTGATTTATAACTCCGAATCACACTAATCCAATCTCCACGTTAAGCTAACTCAATTTTCTATATTGTGAATAAATTTGAAACAGAAATAGATTAAAAAAAATATCCAAGTAATCCAATATATCCAAAACTACATCTTGCCATGCATTGGGCTTCATTAATAAGCCTTTACTCAATGAGCATCAATGATTAGTTTAGAATGATCATTTTAACTCCCTGATCAACTTGATATGCTGCAATAAATCGTTCGTAACCTTTGATTTATAACTCCGAATCACACTAATCCAATTTCCACGTTAAGCTAGCTCAATTTTCTATAGTGACAAAATTTGAGACAAAATTAGGTTCGAAAAAACTTCAAAATAATTCAATCTATCGAAAACTTTGTCTTGTCATGTATTGTGCTTTATTTATAAGCGTTTACTCAATGAGCATCAATGATCAGTTTAGAATGATCATTTTAACTGGCCGATCAACTTGACATGTCTGCACTATATCGTCCGTAACATTTGATTTATAACTTATAATGAAATGAATCTAATGCCCACGTTTAACTAGCTCAATTTTCTATAATGTGGAAAATTTTGAGACAAAAATAGATTCGACATAGCGTCAAAGTAATCCAATCTATCCAAAACTGCGTCATGCCTTGCATTGTCTTTCATTTATAAGCCGTTACTCAATGAGCATCAATGATCATTTTAACAGGGCGATCAACTTGACATGACTGCTCTAAATCGTCCATAACTTTTGACTTAGAGCTAAGAATGACAAAATCCAAAGCCCACGTTAGGCTAGCTCAATTTTCTATATTATGACAAAACTTGAGACTGAAACAGATTTGACAAACCATCCAGGTGATCCAATTTATCCAAAATTTCTTCATGCCATGCATTGTGCTTCATTCATAATCTTTTACTCAATGAGCATCAATGATCAATTTAGAATGATCATTTAAATTGGCCGATCAACTTGACATATATGCACTAAATCGTCCGTAAATTTGGATGTAGAGCTTAGAATGACAAAAATCCAAAGCCCACGTTAAGATAACTCAATTTTCTACATTGTGACAAAATTTGAGACAAAAATAGATTCGACAAAGCGTCTAAGTAATCCAATCTATTAAAAACTGCGTCTTGTCATGCTATGTGCTTCATTAATAAGCCTTACTCAATGAGCATTAATGATCAATTTAGAATGATTATTTTAACTGGCCGATCAACTTGACATGCCTGCATTAAATCGTCGATACCTTTGGATTTAAAACTCAGAATGACACAAATCCAAATCCCACGTTAAGCTAGCTTCATTTTCTATATTGTGACAAAATATGAGACATAAATGATCATTCAATGAGCATTAATGATCAGTTAAGAATGATCATTTTAACTGGCCGATCAACTAGACATGTATGTACTAAATCGTCCGTTAGTTTTGATTTATAACTCAGAATGACACAAATCCAATGCCCACGTTAAGCTAGCTCAATTTTCTACATTGTGATTAGACTTTAGACAAAAATAGATTCTACAAAAAGTCCAAGTAATCCAGTCTATCCAAAACTGTGTCATGCCATACAATGTGCTTCATTTATAAGCCTATAATCAATGAGCATCAATGATTAGTTTAGAATGATCATTTTAACTGGTCGATCAACATGACATGTGTTCACTATATCGTCTGTAACTTTTGATTTATAGCTCAGAATGACATGAGTCCAAAGGCCACGTTAAGCTAGCTCAATTTTCTATATTGTGACAAACTTTGAGACAAAAATCGAGTTGACAAAGCATCCAAGTAATCTAATCTATTCAAAACTTCGTCTTCCCATGCATTGTCCTTCATTAATAAGCCTTTACTCAGTGAGCATCAATTATCAGTTTAGAATGATTATTTTAACTGGTCGATCAACTTGACATGTCTGCACTAAATCGTCCGTAACATTAGTTTTAGAACTCTAAATGACACAAATCTAAAGCCCATGTTAAGCTAGTTCAATTTTCTATATTGTGACAAAATTTGAGACATAAATAGAGTCAACAAAGAGTCCAAGTAATCCAATCTACCCAAAACTGCGTGATGCCACGCATTGTTGTTTATTTATAAGCCTTTACTCAATGAGCATCAATGATCAGTTTAAAATGATCATTTTAACTGGCCGATCAACTTGAAATATTCGCACTTAATCATCTATAACTTTTTATTTTGAGCTCAGAATGAAACAAATCCAAAACCTACGTTAATCTAACTCAGTATTCTATATTGTGACAAAATTTGAGATAGAAATTGATTCGACAAATCATCTAGGTAATCCAATCACTCCAAAACTTCTTCATGCCATGCATTGTGCTTCATTTATAAGTCTTTACTCAATGAGCCTCAATAATCAGTTTAGAATGATCAAATTTAACTGGCTGATCAACTTGACATGTGTGCACTATATCGTCCGTAACTTTTGATTTATAGGTCAGAATGACACAAATCCAATACCCATGTTGAGCTAGCTCAATTTTCTGTATTGTAACAAAATTTGAGACAAAAATCGATTCGACGAAGCATCCAGGTAGTTCAATCTATCAAAAACTGGGTCTTGCCATGCATTGAACTTCATTAATAAGCCTGTACTCAATGAGCATCAGTAATCTGTTTAGATTGATTATTTTAACGGGTCGATCAACTTGAATGTCTACACTAAATCATCCGTAACATTAGTTATAGAACTCAAAATGACAAAAACCCAAATCTCACGTTAAGCTAGTTCAATTTTCTATATTGTGACAAAATTTGATACAGAAATAGATTCGCCAAAGCGTCCAAGTAATCCAACCTATCCAAAACTGCGTCATGCCATGCATTATGCTTTATTTATAAGTCTTTACTCAACGAGAATCAATGATTAGTTTATAATGATCATTTTAACTGGCCGATCAACTTGAAATATACGCACTAAATCCTCTGTAATTTTGGATTTAGAACTCAGAATGACACAAATCCAAAGCCCACGTTAACCTAATTCACTTTTCTATATTGTGACAAAATTTGAGAGAGAAATGAGTTGACAAAGCGTCCAAGTTATCGAATCTATCTAACACTG
Source organism: Pugionium cornutum (assembly GCA_018901935.1). Taxonomy (NCBI): domain Eukaryota; kingdom Viridiplantae; phylum Streptophyta; class Magnoliopsida; order Brassicales; family Brassicaceae; genus Pugionium; species Pugionium cornutum. The sequence goes on from CM032157.1 coordinate 16,874,435, forward strand.
CGTCATGCCATGCATTGTGCTCATTTATAAGCCTTTACTCAATGAGACTCAATGATAAGTTTAGAATGAACATTTTAACTACCCGATTAACTTGACATGTGTGTACTAAATCGTCCATCACTTTTCATTTATAACTCAGAATGACACAAATCCATAGCCCATGTTAAGCTAGCTCAATTTTCTATATTGTGACAAAATTTAAGATAAAAATAGTTTCGACAAAGCGTCTAAGTAATCCAATCTATACAAAACTGCGTCTTGTCACGCATTGTGATTCATTAATAAGCCTTTACTCAATGAGCAACAATGATCAGTTTAGAATGATTATTTTAACTGGCCGATCAACTTGACATGTCTGCACTCAATCATACGTAACTTTGGATTTAGAACTCAGAATGACACAAATCCAAATCCGACGTTAAGCTAGCTTCATTTTCTATATTGTGAGAACATTTGACACATAAATGATTTGACAAAGCGTCCAAGTAATCCAATATATCCAAAACTGCGTCATGCCACGCTTTCTACTTCATTTATAAGCCTTTACTCAATGAGCATCAATGATCAGTTTAGAATGATCATTTTAAGTGCCCGATCAATTTGACATGTCTGCACTATATCGTCCGTAACTTTGGATTTATAACTAAGAATGACACAAATCCAATGCCCACGTTAAGCTAGCTCAATTTTCAATATTATGACAAAATTTGAGACAAAAATAGATTCGACAAAGTGTTCAAGTAATCCAAACTATCCAAAACTGAGTCATGCCTTGCATTGTGCTTCATTTATAAGCCGTTACTCAATGGGCATCAATGTGATCAGTTTAGAATGATCATTTTAACTGCCCGATCAACTTCACATGTCTGCACTAAATCGTCCATAACTTTTGATTTGGAGCTCAGAATGACACAAATCCAAAGCCCACGTTAAGCTAGCTCACTTTTTATATTGTGACAAAACTTGAGACTGAAATATTTTCGACAAAGCATCCAAGTAATCCAATCTATCCAAAACTTCTTCATGCCATGCATTGTGCTTCATTTATAAGCCTTTACTCAATGAGCATCAATGATCAATTTAGAATGATTATTTTAACATGCCGATCAACTTGAGATGTTTGCACTAAACCGTCCTGAATTTTTGTATTAGAACTCAGAATGACACAAATCCAAAGCCCACGTTAATCTAGCTCAATTTTCTATATTGTGACAAAACTGCATCATACCTTGCATTGTGATTAATTTATAAGCCATTACACAAGCAACATCAATGATAAGTTTAGAATGATTATTTTAACTGGTCGAGTTCTTCTTCCACTTCTGGTAAATCAAACGTCAACTTGACATGTCTGCACTAAATCGTTCATAACTTTGGTTTTAGAACTCAGAATGAGACAAATCCTAAGCCCACGTTAAGGTAGCTCAAATGTCTATATTGTGACAAAATTTGAGACAGAAATAGATTCCACAAAGCGTCCAAGTAATCCAAATTATCCAAAACTGCATCATGCCATGCATTGTGCTTCATTAATAAGCCTTTACTCAATGAGCATCAATGATCAGTTTAGAATGGTTATTTTAGCTGCGCGATCAAGTTGACATGTCTACACTAAATCATCTGTTACTTTTGATTTATAACTCAGAATGACATAAATCCAATGCCCACGTTAATCTAGCTCAATTTTCTATATTGTGACAAAATTCAAGTCAGAATTTATTCGACAAAGCGTCCAAGTAATACAATCTATCCATAACTTCATCATGCCTTGCATTGTGATTCATTTATAAACCGTAACTCAATGATCATCAATGATCAGTTTAGAATGATCATTTTAACTGGCCGATCAAATTCACATATCTTCACTATATTGTCCGTAACTTTTGATTTATAGCTCAGAAAGACACAAATCCAGTACCCACGTTAAGCTAGCTCAATTTTCTATGTTGTGATAAAATTTAAGACAGAAATAGATTCGACAAAGCATCCAAGTTATCCAATCTATCCAAAATTACGTCTTGCCATACATTGGGCTTCATTAATAAGCCTTTATTCAATGAGCATCAATGATCAGTTTAGAATGATCATTTTAACTGCCTGATCAACTTGACATGTGTGCACTAAATCGTCTGAAACTTTTGATTTATAAATCAGAATAACACGAATCCAATGCCCATGATAAGGTAGCTCAGTTTTCTATATTGTGACAAAATTTGAGAGAAAAATAGATTCGACAAGGCGTTCAAGTAATCCAATCGATCCAGAAATGCGGCTTTCCCTGCATTGTGCTTTATTTATAAGCATTTACTAAATGAGCATCAATGATTAGTTTAGAATGATCATTTTAACTGGCCGATCAACTTGACATTTCCGCACTAAATCATCCGTAACTTTTGATTTAGAGCTCAGAATGGCACACATCTAGAGCCCATGTTAACCTAGCTCAGTTTTCTATATTGTGACAAAATTTAAGATAAAATATATTCGACAAATCGTCCAAGTAATCCAATCTATCCAAAACTGTGTCATGCCTTGCATTGTGCTTCATTTATGAGCTGTTAATCAATCGGCAATAATGATCTGTTTAGAATGATCATTTTAACTACCCGATAACCTTGAAATGTCTGCACTAAATCGTCCACAACTTTGATTTAGAGCTTAGAATGACACAAATCCAAAGCCCACGTTGAGCTAGCTCAATTTTCTATATTGTGATAAAACTTGAGACTGAAATAGATTCGACAAAGCATCCAGGTCATCCAATCTATCCAAAACTTCTTCATGCCATACATTGTGCTTCATTTATAAGCCTTTACTCAATGAGCATCAATGATCAGTTTATAATGATCATTTTAACTAGCCGATCAACTTGACATGTCTGCACTAAATCGTCTGTAACTTTGGATTTAGAGCTTAGAATGAGAGAAATCCAAAGCCCACGTTGAACTATCTCAATTTTTATATTGTGACAAAATTTGAGAGAGGAATAGATTCAACAAAGCGTTCAAGTAATCCAATCTATCCAAAACTTTGTCACTCCATGCATTGTGCTTCATTTGTAGGCCTTTACTCAATGAGAATTAATGATCCGTTTAGAATGATCATTTTAACTTGCCGATCAACTTGACATGCGTTCACTATATCGTCCGAAACGTTTGATTTATAGCTCGGAATGACACGAATAAAATCCCCACATTAAACTAGCTCAATTTTCTATATTGTGACAAAATTTGACACAGTAATAGATTCGACAAAGCGTAGAAGTAATCCATTCTATCAAAAACTGTGTCTTGCCATGCATTGTGCTTCATTAATTAGCATTTACTCAATAAGCATCAATGATCAGTTTAGAAAGATTATTTTAACTGGTCGATCAACTTGACATTTCGGCACTAAGTCGTCCATAACTTTGGTTTTAGAACTCGGAATGACACAAATCCAAAGCTCACGTTAAGCTAGCTCAATTTTTCTATATTGTGGCAAAATTTTAGACAAAAATGATTTGACAAAACATCCAAGTAATCCAGTATATCCGAAAATTCGCCATGCCTTGCATTGTGCTTCATTTATAAGCCGTTACACAAGGAGCATCAATGATAAGTTTAGAATGATTATTTTAATTGGTCGATCAACATGACATGTCTGCACTAAATCATCCATAACTTTGGATTTAGATCTCAGAATGAGACAAATCCAAAGCCCACATTAAGCTAGGTCAATTTTCTATATTGTGAAAAATTTGAGACAGAAGTAGATTCCACAAAGCGTCCAAGTAATCCAAACTATACAAAACTGCGTCATGCCATGCATTGTGCTTCATTAATATGGCTTTACTCAATGAGCATCAATGATCAGTTTAGAATGATCATTTTAACTGCCCGATCAACTTGACATGTCTACACTAAATCGTCCGTTACTTTTGATTTATAACTAATAATGACACAAATCCAATGGCCATGTTAAGCTAGCTCAATTTTCTATATTGTGACCAAATTCAAGACAGAAGAGGACTATGAACCAGAAGAGGAGTATGGTGACATTGAGTACCCTGATGTGGGGGAAGTGCTGGTCACTAGACGCGTCCTCAGTGCAATGGTGGATCCTTCAGAGACCATCCAAAGGGAGAACATCTTCCACAGCCGTTGCACCATCAAGGGCAAGGTATGTAACCTCATCATAGATGGTGGTTCTTGCACTAACGTTGCTAGTGCATATATGGTTGATAAGCTAGGTCTAGAGAAGACAAGGCATCCTCGACCATATAGACTGAGGTGGCTGGATGACAAAGTGGAGCTCAAGATCCATGAGCAAGTCACTGTGCCATTCAGTGTGGGCAAGTACCAAGACCAAGTCGTGTGCGACGTGGTGCCCATGCAAGTTGGCCATCTTCTGCTAGGAAGACCATGGCAGTTTGACAAAGAGACCAGGCATGATGGCCGAACAAATCTCTACACTTTTGTGCATGACAAAAGAAAGGTCAGCTTGGCTCCTCTTAAACCTGCCCAGGTACACGAGCTACAACTCCAAATGAGTAAGGAAAATAAACTGATCAAGTCTAATTTTCTTATTCAACCCAGCCATGTCCGGAGAGCTTTAGCCGCGAAGGATTTAATGTTACTAATGGTTTTCAAAGAAGTGTTGAATGTAGAAAAAGAATAGGTAGAGCTACCTCCTGAAGTAGCAAATCTCCTCATTGAGTTCCAGGATGTATTTCCAAAGGAGTTACCCGCAGGCTTGCCTCCTTTGCGTGGCATAGAACACTAGATTGATCTTGTGCCCGGAGCAGCCCTGCCCAACCACCCAGCCTACCGGATGAGTCCAGAGGAGTCCAAGGAGCTTGAGAAGCAAGTCAAGGAGCTCCTGGAGAAAGGCTATGTTCGAGAGAGCCTCAGTCCATGTGTCGTACCAATGCTACTAGTGCCCAAGAAGGATGGGACTTGGCGAATGTGCGTGGACTGCCGAGCAATCAACAACATCACTGTCAAGTACCGGCATCCAATACCATGGCTGGATGACATGCTAGATGAGCTGAGTGGAGCCACGGTCTTCTCCAAGATAGACCTCAAGAGTGGATACCACCAGGTCAGGATGAAAGAAGGGATGAATGGAAGACTGCTTTCAAGACAAAGCAAGGGCTCTACGAGTGGACAGTCATGCCATTTGGCTTGACTAATGCCCAAAGCACCTTCATGCGCCTTATGAACCAATTTCTTAGGGCATACATCAGTAAGTTTGTAGCGGTTTACTTTGATGACATACTAGTTTATAGTAAGTGCTTACGGGAACACCTCACACATCTTGAGATGGTACTTAAAACCCTTCGACAAGAAGAGCTTTATGGCAATCTCAAGAAGTGCATCTTTTGTACTGATAAACTTGTCTTTTTAGGTTTTGTTGTAAGTTCACAGGGCCTACAGGTTGATGAAGAGAAGATTCGAGCCATAAAAGAATGGCCAACACCAGGCAACATCAGCCAAGTAAGGAGCTTCCACAGACTGGCCAGCTTCTATAGGAGATTCGTGCCCAACTTCAGCAGTATTGCCTCACCATTGACGGCAGTAGTGAAGAAGAACGTGGGATTCAGCTGGGGAGAAGCTCAGGAGAAGGCATTCCAGTCCTTGAAGGACAGCCTTACACTTGCACCAGTGCTAGTCCTGCCCGACTTCAGCAAGACGTTTGAAGTGGAGTGTGATGCCTCTGGAATAGGCATAGGAGCAGTGCTAACCCAAGGAGGGAGACCAGTGGCATACTTCAGTGAGAAGCTAGGTGGTGCCTCACTGAACTACCCCACTTATGACAAGGAGCTTTATGCCCTTGTCCGGGCATTGGAGACTTGGCAGCATTACTTGCTGTCCAAGGAGTTTGTGTTCCACACTGATCATGAGACTCTCAAACACCTCAGAGGGCAAACCAATCTCAAGAGGAGACATGCCAGGTGGATGGAGTTCATAGAGACCTTCCCGTACGTCATCAAGTACAAGAAGGGCAAAGATAATGTGGTAGCCAATGCACTATCAAGAAGGTTTGCCTTGATATCCACCATGGAGGCAAAGGTCCTAGGGTTCGAGCACATCAATGACCTATACAAGGATGATCCTGACTCTGCTGAGAGCTACAAGGAGTGTGGCACAAGGAGGTCATGGCAAGTTCTACATCCATGAGGGATTCTTGTTCCGAGAAAGAAGGCTGTGCATACCACAAGGATCATTAAGGGAGCTTATCATCCGAGAAGCTCATGGAGGAGGACTCATGGGCCACTCTGGTGTCGACAAGACTCTAGCAGTTTTCAAAGAGCACTTCTACTGGCCACACATCAAGAGGACAGTAGAAGCTCATTGTGCAAGATACATCACTTGCAAGAAGGCAAAGTCCCGAGTGCAACCTCACGGTAAGCTAGCCCAATTTTATAGCATCACTTGCATAAATAGTCTGTAACTTTTGATTTATAGCTCAGAATGACACGAATCCAATGTATACGTTAAGCTAGCTCAATTTTCAATATTGTGACAAATTTTGAGACATAAATTGATTCGACAAAGCATCCAAGTAATAAGGTGTTGCCTTAATAAGGTTTTTAATGAGGTGTTGCCTTGGGTTCCCAAGCTTAAGACTTTAGGGTGATTCCAAAGTCTTTAGCTTGAGGGGGAGTATTGACATAGGAAAATCAAATAAGACCTATCTTGACCTACAAGGCAAGTGTGAGCACGAAAATTCAGTTTGAATAACAAGGGAAATGAAAAAGGATGGGTTATTATTAACCACATGGTTGAAATGGTTAAATAGCTACCTTGGGAGAAGAATCAAGGTGAAAAAGTCATGCCCATGCTGCACACAGTCTTGGCAACCACACCAAACAGTCATGCCCATGCTGTCTCCTCTCTTCTCATTGGTTGTTGACAGGCTCCTCCTCTATTCAAACTCATCCACAAGTTTGAATTCTTTTTCTTTTGTGTTCACATTGTAAATCCTCTATAAAAGGGCTGTAAAGACTCAATGTATAATATACTCTTAGGAGATTCTTCTCCATAAGTCTAAGTCATTTCTCATTTTCTCATACTTCTCTTTGAGTTTTCAGATTCAATTCTTCACATTTCTCCTCTATAATCTCAATATTCTTGCAGATCAACTTGACATGTATGTACTAAATTGTACGTAACTTTGGATTTAAAGCTCAGAATGACACAAATCCATAGCCCACTTTAAGCTAGGTCAATTTTCTACATTGTGGCAAAATTTGAGACAAAAATAGATATGACAAAGTGTCCAAGTAATCCAATCTATCCAAAACTGCGTCATGCCATGCATTGTGCATCATTTATAAGCCATTACTCAATAAGAATCAATGATTAGTTAGAATGATCATTTTAACTGGCCGATCAACTTGAAATGTCTGCACTATATAGTCCGTATCTTTTGATTTATAGTTCCGAAAGACACAAATTCCGTGCCCACGTTAAGCTAACTCAATTTTCTATATTGAGACAAAATTTCAGATATAAATAGATTCGACAAAGCGCCCAAGTAATCCAATCTATCCAAAACTGCGTTTTGCCATGCATTGGGCTTCATTAATAAACCTTTGCTCAATGAGCATCAATGATCAGTTTAGAATGATCATTTTAACTCGCGGTCAACTTGACATGTATGTACTAAATCGTCCGTTAGTTTTGATTTACAACTCATAATGACAAAAATCTAATGGCCGCATTAATCTAGCTCAATTTTCTATATTGTGACAAAATTCGAGACAGAAATAGATTCGACCAAGGGTTCAACTAATCCAATATATCCAAAACTGCGTCTTGCCATACATTGTGCTTCATTAATAAGCCTTTACTCAATGAGCATCAATGATCAGTTTAGAATGATCATTTTAACTGGCCGATCAACTTGACATGTCCACTGTAAATCATCCATAGCTTTTGATTTAGATCTTAGAATGACACAAATCCAAAGCCCACGTTCGGCTAGCTCAATTTTCTATATTGTGACAAAATTTGAGACAAAATAGATACGACAAAAGGTCCAAGTTATCCAATCTATCCAAAACTTTGACATGCCATGCATTGTACTTCATTTCTAAGCCTCTATTCAATAAACACCAATGACCAGTTAAGAATGATCATTTTAACTGGACGATCAACTTGATATGTCAGCAAGATATCGTCCGTAACTTTTGATTTGTATTTCATAATGGCACAAATCCAGTGCCCACGTTAAGCTAGCTCAATTTTCTACATTGTTAGAAAATTTGAGACAAAAATAGATACGACAAAGTGTCCAAGTAATCCAATCGATCCAAAACTGCATGATGCCATGCATTGTGCTCCATTTAAAAGCGTTTACTCAATGAGCATCAATGATCAGTTTAGAATGATCATTTTAACTGGCCAATCAAATTGACATGTCTGCACTATATCGTCCGTAACTTTTGATTTATAGATTAGAATGACACGAGTGCAATAGCCAAGTTAAGCTAGCTCAATTTTTTATATTGTTACAAAATTTGAGACATAAATAGAAACAAAAAAGCGTCCAAGTAATCCAATCGATCCAAAACTGCATGATACCATGCATTGTGCTGCATTTATAAGCTTATACTCAATGAGCATCAATGATCAGTTTAGAATGGATCATTTTAACAAGCTGATCAACTTGACATGTTTGCACTAAATCATCTGTAACATTTGATTTATAGCTCAGAATGACACGAATCCATTGTCCACGTTAAGCTAACATGTGATGAGGACATCAGGTCGTACATCCAGCTAGGAGACCAGACTGGCCGACCAGGAAGCTTGCCCGAGACAGCTGGACCATCTAGCACGCCTGCCGGCCCAAGCAGTACCGCCGGACCCTCGACCACAAGGACCAGAGCAACCAGCATTGCCGGCGGAGAGGCCCAAGCTTCCGGCACACTTGGTGGCAACATGGATGACACCACCGGCCCCTCTGGTGATGCCACCAACTCCGGGATCAACTTGGCTGGTCCTGAAGACATTCCGGCCAGTACCTCTCACCATCCAGCCGGTACAGCCGATCCAGCCGAGTACACGCGGATTTCCACTTCTACACAAGAAGACTCGGACCAAATGAGCTACCAGCTCCAGGACATGCACCTAGAGGAAGTCTCTACACCAGTGGTGCCTCAAGGAGCAATGACAAGAAGCAGATCAAGGGCACTCTTCCACAAATTCAGCTTATGGGTCGACAAGCTCCTAGAGGAAGATCGACTAAGGACAATGGGCCAAAATGCAAGGAAGAGTCCAATGGCTTCTCAACAACACAAGGGACATCAGAGACTTGGGCTTTAGTGGCAAGAGAGGTCAGGGCCCAAAGATTTTTAACCCTACTCCAAGTCGAAGACTAGGAGCAAGCCGCGTGCATGCCACAAGGACGGCCACCTTCCATTTCTTGGCCATGAGGCAAGTTAAGGTAAGTTTCAATTCGAATATATGCCTCTTTCTGTTTTGCAGGGTAGGATCTAGAATATTTACTTTTATTGAGTCAAAGACATTTTAGGAATAGGTCCTTTTTCGATTATACACTTTTGTATCTTTTCCTTTTGTGCACTTTTGTAAGTTTTCCTTTTCTTATTTGAGTCGACCCTAGAAGGTCAAGCTGTCGAGCATATTAATAAGGCTCCTTACAGCATTGTAGTTTGACAACCTTTTTGATATTAATAAAGATAGAACTTTTTCCCCAACAAGTTTTCTCTCAAGAATCTTGTGCGCTTAGAATCTAGTTGAGACCAGCCCTCCTAGCTCTAAGTTTGTGATTTATCACGAGGTTCATCACCCCTCGTGTGGTTCACTTCACCTTTCCATCGAATACCAACCCAAAAACCCCTATCCAAGAAGTCTAAGGTCGAGTTTCTCACCTAAACTTCTCCAAACAGCCCACACGCATACATCCTTGAATCAAGCCTTGTATCATTTTGGTATCAGAGCCAGGTTGTTTCTATCCTTTAGCTTGTTTTGTTTTTAGTTCTTGCATTAGTTTAAGTCGCATTCAAGAAAAATCAAAAAAATAACATCAAACTCCAAACCGAGTGCATCTAGCCTTCTACGTGTATCACTAGGGTTTAGATTCACTTTTGCATTACCATTCACGTTTTCCTTTTTGTTTAAATCATATTTCCTTTATTTTTAAGTTAAATTAAAAAGAAAAAAAAAAGAAAATAGGAAAAATACCAAAGGAATTCGAATTGGACAGCTAGCACAATTTGTCAAGAAAGTTTCCTTTTTTCAAATCTTCATATTTTTGAATTTCCAATTTTCAGATTTTTTTCCTTTTTACAAATTTTCGAATCCTTATAAAAAGAAAACCCCCTAATAATTTAGGAGCATCCTAACTTGTCTTCTTTCTTTGTAGCACGCAATGGCAGAAGAAAATAGAGAAGCAACTGAAGCCATGATGGCCATGTTCACCACTCTCCAAACACAACTCGCATCAATAGGCGAGAGGTTGGAGCGCGTGGAAAGACCGGTGAGGTTCCAGGCCATAAGGCACGTGAGAGCTGAGAAAGACCGTCTTGAGGGTCCTGAGCACCTTAGGACACGGCACGAACAGGAGGAACCCCAGCCAGATGGAGATGAGGACACACAACCTCATAACTATCACCATAGGCCGAGAGGACCTCCACGGCAACCAGAGGCAGAAGATGATTGCTTTGAGCCATATGGTCTTCACCAGAGACCAAGAATGCCTCCTAGACATCATGAGGATGGAGATGAACATGCCTATAACCGGGTAACTCATCCTGATGTTAAGCTAACTCCTCCAAGTTTTGCAGGAAAAGTAGACCCCGAGGCTTACCTAGATTGGGAGAGAAGAATGGATCATATCTTTGATCATTACAACTAACTAGGACCTAAGAGAGTCTCAATGGCAGTAGCACAACTCACGGACAATGCCCTCATTTGGTGGAATCGTGAGGTATCTGACAGAAGGAGGAAGAGAATGAGGCCCATAGACTCATGGGTCGACATGAAAGACCTCATGCGACAAAGGTTTGTTCCACCTTACTTTCATAGAGACTTGCAACGTTGTTTTCATGCTCTTAAGCACGGTACCAGATCAGTAGAGGAGTACTATGAAGAGTTCGAAAAGCTAAGGAACAGATTGGAGCTCAATGATGATGAAGAAGCATTGATGGCACAATTCTTGTATGGACTCCAAGAAAGAATCAGCCGCAAGGTGGAAAGGCAAATCTACAATGACTTCAAAGTCCTGTTCCACCTATCTTTCCAGGCTGAGCAGTACATCAAACGTAAGAGCCAAGACATCCGCAGCAAGCCTAAGACACCTTGGGCACCAAGAAACATGCCCAAGCCCGTAGACAAAGGCAAGAGCATAGAGATCAAGTCAAGGTTCAAGAGCAAGCCTCCTGAACCCACCCGTGACCAGAGAGAGCATGGTAAGTCTTCTAACCCTCAAAGATCACGTGACATCACTTGTTTCAAGTGTAGGGGTCGTGGACACATCTCAAGGGAGTGCCCAAACAACCGGGTCATGTTGATTACGGAGGCTGGAGAATATGAGTCCCAAGATGAAGAGGACTATGAACCAGAATAGGAGTATGGTGACATTGAGTACCCTGATGTGGGGGAAGTGCTGGTCACTAGACGCGTCCTCAGTGCAATGGTGGATCCTTCAGAGACCATCCAAAGGGAGAACATCTTCCACAGCCGTTGCACCATCAAGGGCAAGGTATGTAACCTCATCATAGATGGTGGTTCTTGCACTATCGTTGCTAGTGCATATATGGTTGATAAGCTAGGTCTAGAGAAGACAAGGCATCCTCGACCATATAGGCTGAGGTGGCTGGATGACAAAGTGGAGCTCAAGATCCATGAGCAAGTCACTGTGCCATTCAGTGTGGGCAAGTACCAAGACCAAGTCGTGTGCGACGTGGTGCCCATGCAAGTTGGCCATCTTCTGCTAGGAAGACCATGGCAGTTTGACAAAGAGACCAGGCATGATGGCCGAACCAATCTCTACACTTTTGTGCATGACAAAAGAAAGGTCAGCTTGGCTCCTCTTACACCTGCCCAGGTACACGAGCTACAACTCCAAATGAGTAAGGAAAAGAAACTTATCAAGTCTAATTTTCTTATTCAACCCAGCCATGTCCGGAGAGCTTTAGCCGCGAAGGATTTAATGTTACTAATGGTTTTCAAAGAAGTGTTGAATGTAGAAAAAGAATAGGTAGAGCTACCTCCTGAAGTAGCAAATCTCCTCATTGAGTTCCAGGATGTATTTCCAAAGGAGTTACCCGCAGGCTTGCCTCCTTTGCGTGGCATAGAACACTAGATTGATCTTGTGCCCGGAGCAGCCCTGCCCAACCACCCAGCCTACCGGATGAGTCCAGAGGAGTCCAAGGAGCTTGAGAAGCAAGTCAAGGAGCTCCTGGAGAAAGGCTATGTTCGAGAGAGCCTCAGTCCATGTGTCGTACCAATGCTACTAGTGCCCAAGAAGGATGGGACTTGGCGAATGTGCGTGGACTGCCGAGCAATCAACAACATCACTGTCAAGTACCGGCATCCAATACCATGGCTGGATGACATGCTAGATGAGCTGAGTGGAGCCACGGTCTTCTCCAAGATAGACCTCAAGAGTGGATACCACCAGGTCAGGATGAAAGAAGGGATGAATGGAAGACTGCTTTCAAGACAAAGCAAGGGCTCTACGAGTGGACAGTCATGCCATTTGGCTTGACTAATGCCCAAAGCACCTTCATGCGCCTTATGAACCAATTTCTTAGGGCATACATCAGTAAGTTTGTAGCGGTTTACTTTGATGACATACTAGTTTATAGTAAGTGCTTACGGGAACACCTCACACATCTTGAGATGGTACTTAAAACCCTTCGACAAGAAGAGCTTTATGGCAATCTCAAGAAGTGCATCTTTTGTACTGATAAACTTGTCTTTTTAGGTTTTGTTGTAAGTTTGCAGGGCCTACAGGTTGATGAAGAGAAGATTCGAGCCATAAAAGAATGGCCAACACCAGGCAACATCAGCCAAGTAAGGAGCTTCCACAGACTGGCCAGCTTCTATAGGAGATTCGTGCCCAACTTCAGCAGTATTGCCTCAACATTGACGGCAGTAGTGAAGAAGAACGTGGGATTCAGCTGGGGAAAAGCTCAGGAGAAGGCATTCCAGTCCTTGAAGGACAGCCTTACACATGCACCAGTGCTAGTCCTGCCCGACTTCAGCAAGACGTTTGAAGTGGAGTGTGATGCCTTTGGAATAGGCATAGGAGCAGTGCTAACCCAAGTAGGGAGACCAGTGGCATACTTCAGTGAGAAGCTAGGTGGTGCCTCACTGAACTACCCCACTTATGACAAGGAGCTTTATGCCCTTGTCCGAGCATTGGAGACTTGGCAGCATTACTTGCTGTCCAAGGAGTTTGTGTTCCACACTGATCATGAGACTCTCAAACAGCTCAGAGGGCAAACCAATCTCAAGAGGAGACATGCCAGGTGGATGGAGTTCATAGAGACCTTCCCGTACGTCATCAAGTACAAGAAGGGCAAAGATAATGTGGTAGCCGATGCACTATCAAGGAGGTTTGCCTTGATATCCACCATGGAGGCAAAGGTCCTAGGGTTCGAGCACATCAAGGACCTATACAAGGATGATCCTGACTCTGCTGAGAGCTACAAGGAGTGTGGCACAAGGAGTCATGGCAAGTTCTACATCCATGAGGGGTTCTTGTTCCGAGAAAGAAGGCTGTGCATACCACAAGGATCATTAAGGGAGCTTATCATCCGAGAAGCTCATGGAGGAGGACTCATGGGCCACTCTGGTGTCGACAAGACTCTAGCAGTTGTCAAAGGGCACTTCTACTGGCCACACATCAAGAGGACAGTAGAAGCTCATTGTGCAAGATGCATCACTTGCAAGCAGGCAAAGTCCCGAGTGCAACCACACGGTAAGCTAGCCCAATTTTATAGCATCACTTGCATAAATAGTCTGTAACTTTTGATTTATAGCTCAGAATGACAGGAATCCAATGTGTACGTTAAGCTAGCTCAATTTTCAATATTGTGACAAATTTTGAGACCAAAATTGATTCGACAAAGCATCCAAGTAATCCAATATATCCAAAACTGCGTCATGCCATAAATTGTGCTGCATTTATAAGCCTTTTCTCAATGAGCATCAATGATCAGTGTTTAGAATGATCATTTTAACTGGCCAATCAAATTGAAATGTCTACACTAAATCGTCCGTAAGTTTTGTGACACGAATCCAATGCCCATGTTAAACTAGCTCAATTTTCTATATTGTGACAAATTTGGAAACCAAATAGATACGACAAAGTATCCATGTAATCCAATCTTTCCCAAAATGCATGATGCCATGCAATGTGTTTCATTTATAAGCCTTTACTCAGTGACACAATTCCAAAGCCCACGTTAAGCTAGCTGAATTTTCTATATTGTGACAAAATTTAGAGTCAGAAATTGATTTGACAAAGCGTCCTAATAATACAATCTATCCATTTGCGTGATTCCATGCATTGTGCTTTTTTATTAGCCTTTACTCAATGATCATTATTGTTCTGTTTAGAATGATCATTTTAACTAATTGATCAACTTGACATGTCTGCACTAAATCGTCCGTAACTTTTCATATAGAACTCAAAATGACACAAATCCAAAGCCGACGTTAAGTTATCTAATTTTCTTTATTGTTACAAAATTTGAGACAGAAATAGAAACGACAAATCATCCAAGTAATCTAATCTATCCAAAACTCCGTGATGCAATGCATTGTGCTTCACTTGTAAGCCTTTACTCAATAAGCATCAATGATCAGTTTAGAATGATCATTTTAACCGGTCGATAAACTTGTCATTCTTGCACTAAATCGTCCCTAACTTTTGTTTTATAGCTCAGAATGATACGAATCCAATGGCCTTGTTAAGCTAGTTCAATCTTCTATATTGTAACAAGTTTTGAGCCAGAAATAGCTACAAGGCATCCAAGCAATACAATCTATCCAAAATTGCGTGATGCCATGCATTATGCTTCATTTATAGGCCTTTACTCAACGAGCACCAATTATCTGTTTAGAATGATCATATTAACTGGTCGATCAACTTGACATGTCTGCACTAAATCGTCCGAACTTTTTATTTAGAGCTCATAATGATATGAATCCAATGCCCACGTTAGCTAGCTCAAGTTTCAAAATTGTGACAAAATTTGAGAAAGAAATAGATATAACAAAGCGTCCAAGTTATACAATCTATCCCGAACTGCATGATGCCATACATTATGCTTCATTTATAAGCCTCTACTCAATGAGCACCAGTGAAAAGTTAAGAATGATCATTTTAACTAGCCGATTAACATAAAATGTCCGAACTAAATCATCCGTAACTTTTGATTTAGAGCTTAGAAAGACACAAAACCAAAACCCACGTTAAGCTAGTTTAATTTTCTATATTGTGACAAAATTTGAGACATAAATAGATAAGACAAAATGTGCAAGTAATCCAATCTATCCAAAACTGTGTGATGCCATGCATTGTGCTTCATTTATAACCTTTACTCAATGAGCATAACTGATAAGTTTAAAATGATCATTTTAACTGGTCGATCAACTTGACATGTTTGAAATAAATTGTCCATAAGTTTTGATTTACACCTCAGAATGAAACAATTATAAAGCCCACGTTAAGTTAGCTTAATTTTTTAAATTTTGAAAATATTTGAGACAGAAATCGACATGACAAATCATCCAAGTAATCCAATCTATCCAAAACAGAGCGTTATGCAATGCATTGTGCTTCATTTATAAGTGTTTACTCAATGCACATCAATGATTAGTTTAAAAATGATCATTTTAACTGCTCGATCAATTTGTCATGTTTGTACTAAATCGTCTGTAACTTTTGATTTATTTGGGCGGAATGAGACAAATCCAATGGCCACGTTAAGCTAGCTCAAATTTCTATATTGTGACAAGTTTTGAGACAGAAATAGCTACAAGGCATCCAAGCAATACAATCTATCCAAAACTACGTGACGCCATGCATTATGCTTCATTTATCAACCTTTACTCAACGAGCACCAATTATCAGTTTAAAATGATCATATTAACTGGTCGATCAATTTAACATGTATGAACTAAATCATCCATAACTTTTGATTTAGGGCTCACAATGACATGAATCCAATGCCCACGTTAGCTAGCTCAAGTTTCAATGTTGTGACAAAATTTGAGAAAGAAATAGATATGACTAAGCGACCAAGTTATCCAATCTATCCCGAACTGTATGATGCTATGCATTATGCTTCATTTAAAAACCAATACTCAATAAGCACCAATGATCAGTTAAAAATGATCATTTTAACAGGCCGATCAACTTTACATGTCCGAACTAAATCATCCATAACTTGTGATTTAAAGCTTAGAATGACACAAAACCAAAACCCACGTTATGCTAGTTTAATTTTCTATATTCTGACAAAATTTGAGACATGAATAGATAAGACAAAATTATCAACTAATCCAATCTATCCGAAACTGCGTGATGTCATGCATTGTGCTTCATTTAGAAGCCTTTACAAAATGAGCATCCATGATAAGTTTAAAATGATCATTTTAACTGGGTTATCAACTTGACATATTTGAACTAAATCATCCGTTAGTTCACAAATCCAATGCCCACGTTAAGCTAGCTCAATTTTCAATATTGTGATAAAATTTGAGACAAAATGGATACGAAATAGCATCCAAGTAATCCAATCTATCCAAAATTGCGTGATCCCATGCATTGTGCTTTATTTATAAGCCTTTACTCAATGAGCATCAATGATCCGTTTACAATGATCATTTTAATTGCCTGATCAACTTGACATGTCTGCACTAAATCGTTGGTAACTTTTTATTTAGAGCTCAGAATGACACAAATCCAAAGCCCACGTTAAGGTAGCTCACTTGTTTATATTGGGACAAAATTTGAAACTGAAATATATTCTTAAGGTCTGCACTAAACTGTGTTTTGCCATGCATTGGGCTTTATTAATAAGTCTTTGCTCAATGAGCATCCATGATCAGTTTAGAATGATCATTTTAACCGGCCGATCAACTTGACATGTATGTACTAAATCTTCCGTTACTTTTGATTTATAACTCAGAATGACACAAATCCAATGCCCACGTTGAGCTAGTTCAATTTTATATATTGTGACAAAATTCGAGACAGAAATAGATTCGACAAAGTGGCCAAGTAATCCAATCAATCGAAAACTGTGTCATGCCATACATTGTGCTTCATTTATAAGCCTTTACTCAATGAGCATCAATGATCAGTTTAGAATGATCATTTTAACTTGCCGATCAACTTGACATGTCTATACTAAATCATCCGTAACTTTGGATTTAAAGCACAGAATGACACAAATCCATAGTCCACTTTAAGCTAGCTCAATTCTCTATATTGTGACAAAATTTGAGACAAAAATAGATTCGACTAAGCGTCCAAGTAATCCAATTGATCCAAAACTGCAACATGCAAGGGATTGTGCTTCATTTATAAGCCTTTAATCCCTGGGCATCAATGATTAGATTATAATGATCATTTTAACTGGCCGATAACCTTGACATGTCTGCACTATACTATCCATAACTTTTGATTTATAGCTCAGAATGACAAGAACCCAATGCCCACATTAATCTAGCTCAATTTTCTATATTGTGACAAAATTTGAGGCAAAAATCGATTCGACGAAGCATCCAAGTAATCCAATCTATACAGAACTGCATCTTTCCATTCATTGTTCTTCATTCATAAGCCTTTACACAATGTGTATCAAAGATCAGTTTAGAATGATTATTTTAACTGGTTGATCAACTTGACATGTCTGCACTAAATCGTCCGTAACTTTAGTTTTAGAACTCAAAATGACACAAATCCAAAGCCCACATTAACCTAGTTCAATATTCTATATTGTGAAAAAATTTGACACATAAATAGATTCGACAAGGCGTCCAAGTAATCCAATCTATCCAAAACTGCATCATGCTATGCATTGTGCTTTATTTATAAGCCTTTACTCAATAAGCATCAATGATCAGTTTATAATGATCATTTTAACTGTCCGATCAACTTGAAATGTCCGCACTAAATCGTTGGTAACTTTTTATTTAGAGCTCAGAATGACACAAATCCAAAGCCCACGTTAAGGTAGCTCACTTGTTTATATTGGGACAAAATTTGAAATTGAAATATATTCGACAAAGTATCCAGGTAATCCAATCTATCCAATACTTCCTCATGCCATGCATTGTGCTTCATTTATAAGCATTTACTCAATAAGCATCATTGATCAGTTTAGAAAGATCATTTTAACTGGTTGATCAAGTTGACATGTCTGCACAATATCGTCCGTGTCTTTTGATTTATAGCTCATAATGGCATGAATCCAATGCCCACATTAAGCTAGCTCAATTTTCTCTATTGTGACAAAATTTGAGATAGAAACAGACTCGACAAAGCCTCCAAGTAATCCAATCTGCATCATGCCATGCATTATGCTTCATTTATAAGCCTTTTCTCAATGAGCTTCCATGATCAGTTTAAAATGATCATATTAGCTGCCGATCAACTTGACATGACTACACTATCATCTGTTACTTTTGATTTATAACTCAGAATGACACAAATACAATGCCCATGTTATGCTACCTCAATTTTCTATACTGTGACAAAATTCGAGACAGAAATAGATTCGACAAAGCGTCCAAGTAATCAAATCTATCCAAAACTACGTCATGCCATGCATTGTGCTTCATTTATAAGCCTTTACTCAATGCGCATCAATGATTAGTTTAGAATGATCATTTTAACTGGCCGATCAACTTGACATGTATGTACTAAATTGTACGTAACTTTGGATTTAAAGCTCAGAATGACACAAATCCATAGCCCACATTAAGCTAGCTCAATTTTCTAAATTGTGATAAAATTTGAGACAATAATAGATTTTACAAAGCGTCCAAGTAATCCAGTATATCGAAAAATGCGTCATGCCATGCATTGTGCATCATTTATAAGCTGTTACTCAATGAGAATCAATAATTAGTTTAGAATGATCATTTTAACTGGCCGATCAACTGGACATGTCTGCACTATATAGTCCGTAACTTTTGATTTATAGATCAGAAAGACACGAAAACAGTGCCCACGTTAAGCTAACTCAACTTTCTATATTGTGACAAAATTTGAGACAGAAATAGATGTCATGCATTGCGCTTCATTTATAAGCCTTTACTCAATGAGCATCAATGATCAGTTTAGAATGATCATTTTAACTAGCCGATCAACTTGACATTTATGTACTAAATTGTCCGTAACTTTATATTTAAAGCTAAGAATGACACAAATCTATAGCCCACGTTAAGCTATCTCAATTTTCTACATTGTGGAAAAATTTGAGACAAAAATAGATTTGACAAAGTGTCCAAGTAATCCAATCTATCCAAAACTGCGTCATGCCATGCATTATGCTTCATTTATAAGCCTTTACTCAATGAGCATCAATGATCAGTTTAAAGTGATCATTTTAGCTGTCCGATCAATTTGACATGTGTGCACTATCGTCCGCTACTTTTGATTTATAACTCAGAATGACACAAGTACAATGCCCATGTTAAGCTAGCTCAATTTTCTATATTGTGAAAAATTTGAGCCATAAATAGATTCGACAATGCGTCCAAGTAATCAAATCTATCCAAAACTGCGTCGTGCCATGCATTGTGCTTCATTTATAAGCCTTTACTCAATGATCATCAATGATTAGTTTAGAATGATCATTTTAACTGGCAGATCAACTTGACATGTATGTACTAAATTGTACGTAACTTTGGATTTAAAGCTCAGAATGACACAAATCCATAGCCCACTTTAAGCTAGGTCAATTTTCTACATTGTGGCAAAATTTGAGACAAAAATAGATATGACAAAGTGTCCAAGTAATCCAATCTATCCAAAACTGCATCATGCCATGCATTGTGCATCATTTATAAGCCATTACTCAATAAGAATCAATGATTAGTTAGAATGATCATATTGACATAGGAAAATCAAATAAGACCTATCTTGACCTACAAGGCAAGTGTGAGCACGAAAATTCAGTTTGAATAACAAGGGAAATGAAAAAGGATGGGTTATTATTAACCACATGGTTGAAATGGTTAAATAGCTACCTTGGGAGAAGAATCAAGGTGAAAAAGTCATGCCCATGCTGCACACAGTCTTGGCAACCACACCAAACAGTCATGCCCATGCTGCACACAGTCTTGGCAACCACACCAAACAGTCATGCCCATGCTGTCTCCTCTCTTCTCATTGGTTGTTGACAGGCTCTTCCTCTATTCAAACTCATCCACAAGTTTGAATTCTTTTTCTTTTGTGTTCACATTGTAAATCCTCTATAAAAGGGCTGTAAAGACTCAATGTATAATATACTCTTAGGAGATTCTTCTCCATAAGTCTAAGTCATTTGTCATTTTCTCATACTTCTCTTTGAGTTTTCAGATTCAATTCTTCACATTTCTCCTCTATAATCTCAATATTCTTGCATGGTATCAGAGCATAAGATCATTCTCTTATCTTTTCTACTCAAATCTCTCAGTTTCTAATCTAAAATTCTGTCAAAATCTCTCAGTCTTTAGACTAAAAAACTCACGGTTTCATTCAACCATAAAAGCTGCTTCCTTTGAGCTCTTCAAAGCCTAACAATGGAGGATACAGTTCAAATTAGTTCCAGCCTGAAACTTACGGTGATAGCAGTAGTTCTCAAAGGCTTGAACTACACATTATGGTCAAGAACCATCAAGACAGCCATTTGTGGCAAAGGACTTTGGAATCACATCTTGGAGGATAATACTCCATCTATAGATGATCCAAAGGAGAAGAAGGATGAGGCAACAAGATAAGAAGAAGCTAGGTGGTTCCAAGAAGATCAATCAGTCCTTGGATTCCTCCAAAATTCATTGGACCCATCCATTCTTGAAGCTTATTCACATTGTGAAACTGCCAAGTCTCTTTGGGACACTCTCAAGAGGGTGTATGGGAATGTTTCAAACCTCAGCCGTGTGTATGAGGTTAAGAAGGCTCTCAATGATCTACACCAAGAGGATATGGAGTTCACAAAATTCCTGGGCAAGTTCCAGTCAACATGGTCCGAGCTTGACATGTTGAGACCAAGTTCTATGGATTTAAAGGTGCTTAATGAAAGGAAGGAACAAGACAAGATATTTGGGCTCCTTCTCAACCTAAATCCAGCCTTTAAGGATGTGATTAAGTCCATCCTGAGAGAGCCAAAACTCCCTGATTTCGAAGAGGTGTGCTCACGGATTCAAAGGGAGCAAGGCAACATTGGTTTGTTTGGTGGTAAAGGAGAACTAGTCATGGCCAACAAAAGCGTGTTTAAGCAAGAGGATAGGAAGAGTGTGATGTGTGAGCATTGTAAGAGGAATGGCCACATCAAGGACAAGTGCTGGATACTTCATCCTCATCTCAAGCCAAACCCGTTCAAGGATTCAAAGGCTAACATCTCTCAAATGGTTGCGACTGAACCGGCAAGTTCATCCAACCAAGGAGGGGAGCTAGCTATGAATGTATCCATGGAGTATGTTAAGAAGAGTGACTTGGAGGATCTCATCAAGGCCTATGCCTCAAAACTCTCGGGTATCACACTCTACTCCCATAAATCGCTTGATAAACCAGATCATAAGTTGGTAGTGGATTCAGGTGCTTCTCACCATATGATTAGCAATGCTAGGTTGTTAAAGAACATTGAACCATGTCTAGGACAAGTAACTATAGCTGATGGTAAGGGTATTCCAATTGAAGGAACCGAAAAATTAAGACTATTTGACAAAGAAACTAATGCATTCTTTGTACCTAAATTTAAGTCTAATCTAGTTTCTGTCAAAAAGGCTACTAAAGACCTCAATTGCAATGTTACATTTGGGCCTAACAATGTTTACTTTCAGGATATTAAGAGTGGTAAGATACTTGGAGGTGGTGTAACTCAAGATGAGCTCTATGTTCTTGAAGACCCTCCAAGCAATTTGGATTCCTTAGCTTTCAAATCCTGTGTTTTTGCTAATAAAGATGTCTTATGGCATGCTAGATTAGGACATCCTTATGCTCGTGCTTTAAGCTTAATAATTCCTAATGTCGCTTATGATCACTCAGTTTGTGAGGCTTGTATCCTTGGCAAACATTGTCGTGTTGTTTTCCCTAAATTGTCTACAATTTATGAGCATTGCTTTGATTTAGTACATTCCGATGTTTGGACCTCACCTTACATGTCTAGAGATAGGAATAAATACTTTGTGACCTTTATAGATGAGAAATCGAAATATACATGGGTTACATTACTTCCATCTAAAGATAGGGTTTATGAGGCATTTATAAACTTTCATAATTATGTTACTAATCAATTCAATGCCAAGATCAAAGTGTTAAGATCAGATAATGGAGGGAATACACAAGTCAAAGATTCAAAGCTCATCTAAACAAACATGGAATACTACATCAAACTAGCTGTCCACACACACCACAACAAAATGGAGTTGCTGAAAGGAAGAACCGACACTTAATGGAAGTAGCAAGATCCATGATGTTTCATACCAATGTTCCTAAAAGTTTTTGGGGAGATGCAGTCTTGGTTGCTTGCTACTTCATCAATCGGATTCCAACCAAAGTCTTGCAAGATATATCCCCATTTGAGGTACTCAATAAAACTAAACCTTCCATTGATCATTTACGTGTATTTGGGTGTGTGTGCTTTGTGTATGTCCCAGGTGATCTAAGAAACAAGTTGGAGGCAAAGAGCATCAAGTGTATGTTCCTTGGATATTCGACAACACAAAAGGGTTATAAGTGCTATGATCCGAGAAACAACAGGACATATGTGTCTAGAGATGTCAAGTTCATAGAAGAACAAAGCTATTATGATCAGAAAGATTGGGAAGGATTGAAGGATCTCTCAAGGTCACCTTCTGATTTGGCTACGAGTTTGAGGTTTCTCTTGAATCATTTGGGAAATGATCTGCCAAAGGATTCAAGACACGAAGAAACAAGAACCTTAAGTAGTTCACAAGATACCCAAGAGAATGAACAAGGGGTGGTAACTCAAGAACCAACTCCAATCCAAGAAGAAGCTATGGCCCAAAATCAAGAACAAGACGACTTGGAAGTGGGTATAGAGGAACCTATTCACCAAATGGAAGAGGAAACGGTTGTAGAGGAGGCTGCACCACCTGTTCAGCATTTAAGGAGGAGTACTAGACTTAGGAACACTAGGGTATTCTACAACAACCCGGCCGTGGCTCATCCCATACAAGCTGTTTGTTCCCTTGACCTCTTGCCATCTAGTCATCAAGCATTCCTTGGAAAGATTGAACAAAGTCAAGAACGCATTCCTACAAGGATGTCAAGAACGCATTCCTACAAGGAGAACTTGAAGAGGAAGTGTATATGACTCCACCACCAGGCCTTGAAGATCTTTGCAAAGAGGGACAGGTTCTAAGACTTAGGAAGGCAATATATGGGTTGAAGCAGTCACCAAGGGCCTGGTATCACAAATTAAGCTCCACACTTACTGATAATGGGTTTAGGAAATCCCATTCAGATCATACTTTGTTCACTCGTCAAAACTCCAAAGGAATCGTGGCGGTCTTGGTTTATGTGGATGACCTTCCTTATCACAGGAGATGATAAGGAAGGAATTCAGTCCACAAAGGCCTTCTTAAACAGATCATTTGACATCAAGGATCTTGGAGAGTTGAAGTACTTCTTGGGTATTGAAGTGTGTCGGTCTCAAGAAGGGCTCTTTCTATCCCAAAGAAAGTATGCTCTTGATCTGTTGACAGACACGGGAAAGCTTGGGGCTAAACCGGCCAAAACTCCTCTTGAAGATGGCTACAAGGTCAACGGAAAGGGGAGAAAGCTGATGAGTTATTTAAGGATGTTTCTCAGTATAGGAGACTAGTTGGGAAGCTGATCTACCTCACCCTCACACGACCAGACTTGTGTTTTGCTGTGAATCAAGTAAGTCAACATATGCAAAAGCCTACTGTATATCATTGGAGCATGGTAGAAAGGATCCTTAGATACATCAAAGGATCTCCTGGTCAAGGTATATGGATGGGCAAGAATGGGAACACTGAGATTGTCGGGTATTGTGATGCGGATTGGGCTGGTGATAGGGTGGATAGGAAATCAACCACTGGGTATTGCACCTTCGTTGGTGGGAACTTAGTCACTTGGAAGACTAAGAAGCAGAAGGTGGTATCATGTTCTAGTGCTGAAGCAGAATATAGGGCTATGAGGAAGCTGACAAATGAAGTAACTTGGCTCAAAGCACTCTTGAAAGATTTCGGTATTGCACAACCAGGGCTAATTACCTTCCATTGTGATAATCAGGCAGCCATTCACATAGCTTCAAACTCAGTGTTTGATACGAGCATGGAAAGCACACAAAAGGAGAAGCTCATGGCTAGAAATGAACCAGTGGAACATGAAGAAGCTCTTGCACTACCAGCTGGACCATTAACCCGAGCCAAGGCCAAGAAACTCAAAGAGGCAATCAGCTGCATGCTCAACAAGGAGAATGCACAACAAATTCACTTGAGCTTGATTGGAGAAGTGCCTAAAAGCACTCTGATTTTAGTACAAGCTCAAGACAACATACAAATGGGTATGTGATCCATTTGTACTCTTTTTCCCTTATCCAAGTTTTCTCCCATTGGGTTTTCTTGGTAAGGTTTTTAATGAGGCAAATGAATCACATTACAACCAGCCCAATTTGTTGTTTAAAATCAAAAGGAGTTCAATTCAAAATGATCAAAATTGGCGTCATCAAAGGGGGGGAAAAGTGTCTACATTCATAGTCAAAATAAGAGTTAATGAAGTCAAGGTCTTTGGTCAAGGTCTTTGGTCAAGGTCTTTGGTCAAGTCTTCCCTTGTAATTGTAACCAATTTAATGTTGTAGGCTCCTCATATTTACGTCCCCTTATAGTATAAATAGGGGCTTTCAGTTGTAAACTTGATCATTCAACTTTTCAAATAAAACAGCTTCTTTTCTTAAGTTTGAGAGTGATTCTCTTCTTAATCTGATTGTTGGTGTGTAATATCCTTCAGTCAACATTTAGTAGCCTTAGTGTGTAATATCTAAGCTACTATCTTAGGTAAATCAGTAGTCTTTCCGCAACTACTGTGTGACCCTTCAATCCACAACCTTTGAACATATTGAATTTCGATTCATTCTGTTGCAAAGCCTATCTCAACCGCATTCAGAAGTGCATTCCTTGGGAGGTTCGCATCATTTGGTATCAGAGCACACTTCTGATCGGTTATCCCTATCCCTCATCTCTATATCTCTCCATTTCCATCTGCTTAGATTGCATCAGCTTGTGTGTATTGATTTGCATCAGTTGATTAATCGAAAAAAAACCTATTCATATAATTGCATTGTTGTGTTTATCCAATATTACATCAGTTTATCACATTAAAATCGACCCCAACCCATTTCATTTTCAGTTTAGAAAATAACACACTCGCAACTCTTCATCTTCCATCGAAAATATTTTTTCAGAACAGGTATTTTTAACGCATTTGTTAAGTATATTTGTAGCTATGTCAGGAGGAAATCAAACTTCAGAAGCACCAAACTTGTTAATGGAGGCTCTAGTAGCAGAAATGAAGAAAGCATTACAAATAGAGCTGGAAGCCATTCATTTGCGGCTTGATGATGTTCAGAACAATAGTAACACTGAAGGAGGTCCAAGGAGAACCAGGAATCCCTTTAGACATGGCCATAATGAAGAAATAGAAGCCTACTATAGTCATGGCAGTGAAGGGAGTAGGAGAACCCAAAGGAGGCATAGGCGTGTAAGAGAAGAAAGGGTGACGCTTAATGACACCATAAGAGGTCTTAAAATTAAGATACCATCATTCTATGGCAAAAATGATCCAGACACTTACCTGGAATGGGAGAAGAAGATCGAGCTGGTGTTTGATTGTCAACACTATTCCGAACTCAACAAGGTCCGCATAGCTGCTACTGAATTTTATGAGTATGCACTCAGCTGGTGGGATCAATTGGTGACTTCCAGAAGACGTAATGGTGAGTATCCAGTAGAAACATGGGCTGAGATGAAAGTCATAATGAGGAAAAGGTTTGTGCCCAGCCATTACCACCGTAAGCTTCACCAAAAGCTAAGGAGACTCAATCAAGGAAGCAGAAGTGTTGAGGACTATTACCAGGAGTTGGAAACCCTCATGATCAGGGCAGACATTTCAGAAGATAGAGAAGCTACTATGGCAAGATTTTTAGGAGGACTTAATCGTGACATTCAAGATAGAATGGAGCTGGAACATTATGTGGAGCTAGAGGAAATGTTGCACAAAGCTATACTGGTAGAACAGCAGCTAAAAAGAAAAAGTTATACTAGGCCAAGCTATGGAGCAGCTAACAATAAGCCTAGCTACCAAAGGGAAGGAAAACAGATTGCTAAAGTTGATTCCAAACCTTCAACAACCACTCAAGACGTGAAGGGCAAATCTGAAGCTACTACATCTACTAGAACAAGAGATGTGAAGTGTTTCAAATGCCAAGGAAGAGGGCATTATGCGAATGAATGCACCAACAAGAAGATCATGATTCTGTTGGATAATGGTGAAATAGAATCCAAGGAAGAAGAAGTCTTTTCTGATTCTTCAGAAGAGCATCTTGAACCTCCTATGGCAGGAGAATTATTGGTAACAAGAAGAACCCTAAGTGTACAAAACAAAACTAAAGAACATGAGCAAAGAGAGAACCTGTTTCACTCAAGATGCCACGTCCAAGGAAAGGTTTGCAGCATCATTATTGATGGAGGCAGCTGTACTAATGTGGCTAGTGAAACTATGGTAAACAAGTTAGGTCTGGAAGTGTTCAAGCACCCAAAGCCGTATAAGCTGCAATGGCTTAATGAGTGTGGCGAAATGAAGGTAAGCAGCCAAGTCAAGGTACCTATAACCATTGGAAAGTACCAAGATGAGATCCTTTGTGATGTTTTACCAATGGAGGCTGGCCACATTCTGCTTGGAAGACCATGGCAATTTGATCAAAAGGTCATTCATGATGGTTACACCAACCAACACTCGTTTGAACACAAAGGTAAGAAGATCACACTTGTTCCTATGACACCACAGGAGGTGTACCAAGATCAGCTCGTGTTGGAGCAAAGGAAAACAGCTGGAACTTCAAAAGAAACCATAAGCACCAAAAGTGACAGAGGCTGTGAGAACAAGAACAAAAAGCACTCAAGTTTCTTTGTGAGAACTGGTGGAGTTAAGAAGGCTCTCTTCTCACAACAAGCTGTTCTTTTGTTTATCTATAAGGAAGCTCTCATGAGCTTAACTAACATTGCACCGGTATTACCGAGTGAAGTGACTTCCATTTTGCAGGATTATGAAGATGTCTTTCCAGAAGACAATCCAAAGGGGCTACCACCCATCAGAGGCATTGAACATCAGATTGATTTTGTACCTGGAGCCTCACTACCAAATAGACCAGCTTATAGAACCAACCCCATTGAGACTAAGGAGCTGCAAAGGCAAGTTAATGAGCTAATGGAGAAGGGCTACATCAGGGAGAGCATGAGTCCTTGTGCTGTGCCAGTTCTACTTGTGCCAAAGAAAGATGGCAGCTGGCGCATGTGTGTTGATTGTAGAGCAATCAACAACATTACGGTAAAGTATCGCCATCCAATCCCTAGGTTAGATGACATGCTTGATGAATTGCATGGTTCAAGAATCTTTTCTAAGATAGATCTTAAGAGTGGGTACCATCAAATACGCATGAAAGAAGGGGATGAATGGAAAACTGCATTTAAAACTAAGCATGGATTATATGAATGGTTAGTCATGCCATTTGCGTTAACAAATGCACCTTTCATGAGGTTGATGAATCATGTTCTTAGAGCATTCATAGGAGTCTTTGTTGTAGTATACTTTGATGACATCTTAATCTACAGCAAGAATCTAGAAGAGCATGCTAGTCATTTGACATCGGTTCTAAGTGTTCTTAGAAAAGAAAAACTATATGCCAATCTTAAGAAATGCACTTTTTGTACAGATAACATTGTGTTTCTAGGTTTTGTTATAAGTGCAGATGGTATTAAGGTTGATGAGGAGAAGGTTAAAGCTATTAAGGAATGGCCAAGTCCAAAAACAGTAGGAGAAGTGAGAAGTTTCCATGGGCTGGCTGGCTTCTATAGACGCTTTGTCAAGGATTTTAGCACTATTGCTGCCCCACTTACTGAAGTAATCAAGAAAGACGTAGGATTCAAATGGGGACAAGCTCAAGAAAGCTCATTCCAAGTTTTGAAAGAAAAGCTTACACATGCACCTCTTCTATCTTTACCTGATTTTCTTAAAACCTTTGAGATAGAATGTGATGCTTCTGGTATAGGTATTGGAGCTGTTTTGATGCAGGATAAGAAACCTATAGCCTATTTCAGTGAGAAGCTTGGAGGAGCCACCCTAAACTATCCAACCTATGACAAGGAACTGTATGCCTTGGTCCGTGCTTTGCAAACTTGGCAACACTACTTGTGGCCTAAGGAGTTCGTGATTCACACTGATCATGAGTCACTTAAGCACTTAAAGGGCCAACAGAAGCTGAACAAAAGGCATGCACGATGGGTTGAGTTCATAGAAACATTTCCGTATGTCATTAAATACAAACAAGGTAAAGAGAATGTTGTGGCAGATGCATTGTCACGGAGGTATGCCTTAATCTCTACTCTTGATGCTAAGTTGTTAGGTTTTGAACAACTTAAAGAGCTATATGAAACTGATCCTGAATTTAAAGATGTATACATTGCTAGCAAAAAGTTTGCTTCAGGAAAATACTATCGGCATGAAGGATTCCTATTTTATGATAATAGATTATGTGTGCCTAACTGTTCCATTCAAGACTTGCTAGTTAGGGAAGCTCATGGAGGAGGACTGATGGGGCATTTTGGAGTTGCCAAAACCCTTAAAGTAATGCAAGATCATTTCCATTGGCCACACATGAAGAGAGACGTAGAAAGAATCTGTGCAAGGTGTGCCACATGCAAACAGGCTAAGTCAAAGGTTCAACCCCACGGTTTGTACACTCCTTTACCCATTCCTACTCATCCATGGATTGACATATCAATGGACTTTGTGGTTGGTTTGCCTAGAACTAAGACAGGAAAGGATTCTATCTTTGTTGTGGTTGATAGATTCTCTAAGATGGCTCATTTTATAGCATGTCACAAGACTGATGATGCATTGCATATAGCCAATCTGTTCTTTAAAGAGGTAGTGCGCTTGCATGGAATGCCTAGGACCATAGTTTCTGATAGAGACACTAAGTTCTTGAGTTACTTTTGGAAAACTCTTTGGTCTAAGTTAGGAACTAAGTTGGTATTCTCTACAACATGTCACCCACAAACGGATGGTCAAACTGAAGTAGTTAATAGAACCTTGTCTACTTTATTGGGTGCATTAATCAAACGAAATCTTAGAACATGGGAAGAATGTTTACCACATGCTGAATTTGCATATAACCATTCTGTACATTCTGCTTCTAAGTATTCTCCTTTTCAAATTGTGTATGGTTTCAATCCTTTATCTCCTTTGGATCTCACCCCTTTGCCTTTAAGTGAAAGAGCTAGTATTGATGGAAAAAGAAAAGCTGAGATTGTTAAACAGATCCATGAGAATGCAAGGAAGAATATTGAGGCCAGAACCCAACAATATGCAAGAAAGGCAAACAAAGGAAGACGTGAAATGGTATTTGAGGTGGGAGACCTCATGTGGATTCACTTGAGGAAAGAAAGATTTCCAGCTGAAAGGAAATCCAAACTTATGCCCAGAATAGATGGACCTTTCAAGATAGTTCAGAAGATCAACAACAATGGCTACCAAATTGATCTTCAAGGTAAGTATAATGTGAGTTCAAGCTTCAATGTTTCTGATCTTGTGCCTTTCATTGCAGATGAACCAGATTTGAGGTCAAATCCTTTTCAAGAGGAGGGGGATGATACGAGCATGGAAAGCACACAAAAGGAGAAGCTCATGGCTAGAAATGAACCAGTGGAACATGAAGAAGCTCTTGCACTACTAGCTGGACCATTAACCCGAGCCAAGGCCAAGAAACTCAAAGAGGCAATCAGCTGCATGCTCAACAAGGAGAATGCACAACAAATTCACTTGAGCTTGATTGGAGAAGTGCCTAAAAGCACTCTGATTTTAGTACAAGCTCAAGACAACATACAAATGGGTATGTGATCCATTTGTACTCTTTTTTCCTTATCCAAGTTTTCTTCCATTGGGTTTTCTTGGTAAGGTTTTTAATGAGGCAAATGAATCACATTACAACCAGCCCAATTTGTTGTTTAAAATCAAAAGGAGTTCAATTCAAAATGATCAAAATTGGCGTCATCAAAGGGGGGGAAAAGTGTCTACATTCATAGTCAAAATAAGAGTTAATGAAGTCAAGGTCTTTGGTCAAGGTCTTTGGTCAAGTCTTCCCTTGTAATTGTAACCAATTTAATGTTGTAGGCTCCTCATTTTACGTCCCATTATAGTATAAATAGGGGCTTTCAGTTGTAAACTTGACAATTCAACTTTTCAAATAAAAACAGCTTCTTTTCTTAAGATTGAGAGTGATTCTCTTCTTAATCTGATTGTTGGTGTGTAATATCCTTCGGTCAACATTTAGTAGCCTTAGTGTGTAATATCTAAGCTACTATCTTAGGTAAATCAGTAGTCTTTCCGCAACTACTGTGTGACCCTTCAATCCACAACCTTTGAACATATTGAATTTCGATTCATTCTGTTGCAAAGCCTATCTCAACCGCATCCAGAAGTGCATTCCTTGTTCCTTTTAGGGTGATTCCAAAGTCTTTAGCTTGAGGGGGAGTATTGACATAGGAAAATCAAATAAGACCTATCTTGACCTACAAGGCAAGTGTGAGCACGAAAATTCAGTTTGAATAACAAGGGAAATGAAAAAGGATGGGTTATTATTAACCACATGGTTGAAATGGTTAAATAGCTACCTTGGGAGAAGAATCAAGGTGAAAAGTCATGCCCATGCTGCACACAGTCTTGGCAACCACACCAAACAGTCATGCCCATGCTGTCTCCTCTCTTCTCATTGGTTGTTGACAGGCTCCTCCTCTATTCAAAATCATCCACAAGTTTGAATTCGTTTTCTTTTGTGTTCACATTGTAAATCCTCTATAAAAGGGCTGTAAAGACTCAATGTATAATATACTCTTAGGAGATTCTTCTCCATAAGTCTAAGTCATTTCTCATTTTCTCATACTTCTCTTTGAGTTTTCAGATTCAATTCTTCACATTTCTCCTCTATAATCTCAATATTCTTGCAGATCAACTTGACATGTATGTACTAAATTGTACGTAACTTTGGATTTAAAGCTCAGAATGACACAAATCCATAGCCCACTTTAAGCTAGGTCAATTTTCTACATTGTGGCAAAATTTGAGACAAAAATAGATATGACAAAGTGTCCAAGTAATCCAATCTATCCAAAACTGCGTCATGCCATGCATTGTGCATCATTTATAAGCCATTACTCAATAAGAATCAATGATTAGTTAGAATGATCATTTTAACTGGCCGATCAACTTGAAATGTCTGCACTATATAGTCCGTATCTTTTGATTTATAGTTCCGAAAGACACAAATTCCGTGCCCACGTTAAGCTAACTCAATTTTCTATATTGAGACAAAATTTCAGATATAAATAGATTCGACAAAGCGCCCAAGTAATCCAATCTATCCAAAACTGCGTTTTGCCATGCATTGGGCTTCATTAATAAACCTTTGCTCAATGAGCATCAATGATCAGTTTAGAATGATCATTTTAACTCGCGGTCAACTTGACATGTATGTACTAAATCGTCCGTTAGTTTTGATTTACAACTCATAATGACAAAAATCTAATGGCCGCATTAATCTAGCTCAATTTTCTATATTGTGACAAAATTCGAGACAGAAATAGATTCGACCAAGGGTTCAACTAATCCAATATATCCAAAACTGCGTCTTGCCATACATTGTGCTTCATTAATAAGCCTTTACTCAATGAGCATCAATGATCAGTTTAGAATGATCATTTTAACTGGCCGATCAACTTGACATGTCCGCTGTAAATCATCCATAGCTTTTGATTTAGATCTTAGAATGACACAAATCCAAAGCCCACGTTCGGCTAGCTCAATTTTCTATATTGTGACAAAATTTGAGACAAAATAGATACGACAAAAGGTCCAAGTTATCCAATCTATCCAAAACTTTGACATGCCATGCATTGTACTTCATTTCTAAGCCTCTATTCAATAAACACCAATGACCAGTTAAGAATGATCATTTTAACTGGACGATCAACTTGATATGTCAGCAAGATATCGTCCGTAACTTTTGATTTGTATTTCATAATGGCACAAATCCAGTGCCCACGTTAAGCTAGCTCAATTTTCTACATTGTTAGAAAATTTGAGACAAAAATAGATACGACAAAGTGTCCAAGTAATCCAATCGATCCAAAACTGCATGATGCCATGCATTGTGCTCCATTTAAAAGCGTTTACTCAATGAGCATCAATGATCAGTTTAGAATGATCATTTTAACTGGCCAATCAAATTGACATGTCTGCACTATATCGTCCGTAACTTTTGATTTATAGATTAGAATGACACGAGTGCAATAGCCAAGTTAAGCTAGCTCAATTTTTTATATTGTTACAAAATTTGAGACATAAATAGAAACAAAAAAGCGTCCAAGTAATCCAATCGATCCAAAACTGCATGATACCATGCATTGTGCTGCATTTATAAGCTTATACTCAATGAGCATCAATGATCAGTTTAGAATGGATCATTTTAACAAGCTGATCAACTTGACATGTTTGCACTAAATCATCTGTAACATTTGATTTATAGCTCAGAATGACACGAATCCATTGTCCACGTTAAGCTAACATGTGATGAGGACATCAGGTCGTACATCCAGCTAGGAGACCAGACTGGCCGACCAGGAAGCTTGCCCGAGACAGCTGGACCATCTAGCACGCCTGCCGGCCCAAGCAGTACCGCCGGACCCTCGACCACAAGGACCAGAGCAACCAGCATTGCCGGCGGAGAGGCCCAAGCTTCCGGCACACTTGGTGGCAACATGGATGACACCACCGGCCCCTCTGGTGATGCCACCAACTCCGGGATCAACTTGGCTGGTCCTGAAGACATTCCGGCCAGTACCTCTCACCATCCAGCCGGTACAGCCGATCCAGCCGAGTACACGCGGATTTCCACTTCTACACAAGAAGACTCGGACCAAATGAGCTACCAGCTCCAGGACATGCACCTAGAGGAAGTCTCTACACCAGTGGTGCCTCAAGGAGCAATGACAAGAAGCAGATCAAGGGCACTCTTCCACAAATTCAGCTTATGGGTCGACAAGCTCCTAGAGGAAGATCGACTAAGGACAATGGGCCAAAAATGCAAGGAAGAGTCCAATGGCTTCTCAACAACACAAGGGACATCAGAGACTTGGGCTTTAGTGGCAAGAGAGGTCAGGGCCCAAAGATTTTAACCCTACTCCAAGTCGAAGACTAGGAGCAAGGCGCGTGCATGCCACAAGGACGGCCACCTTCCATTTCTTGGCCATGAGGTAAGTTAAGGTAAGTTTCAATTCGAATATATGCCTCTTTCTGTTTTGCAGGGTAGGATCTAGAATATTTACTTTATTGAGTCAAAGACATTTTAGGAATAGGTCCTTTTCAATTATGCACTTTTGTATCTTTTCCTTTTGTGCACTTTTGTAAGTTTTCCTTTTCTTTTTTTATTTGAGTCGACCCTAGAAGGTCAAGCTGTCGAGCATATTAATAAGGCTCCTTCCAGCATTGTAGTTTGACAACCTTTTTGATATTAATAAAGACAGAACTTTTTCCCCAACAAGTTTTCTCTCAAGAATCTCGTGCGCTTAGAATCTAGTTGAGACCAGCCCTCCTAGCTCTAAGTTTGTGATTTATCACGAGGTTCATCACCCCTCGTGTGGTTCACTTCACCCTTCCATCGAATACCAACCCAAAAACCCCTATCCAAGAAGTCTAAGGTCGAGTTTCTTACCTAACCTTTTCCAAACAGCCCACGCGCATATAAGCCTTGAATCGAGGCTTGTATCATTTTGGTATCAGAGCTTAAAGCTCCTAAACCAGGTTGTTTCTATCCTTTAGCTTGTTTTGTTTTTAGTTCTTGCATTAGTTTAAGTCGCATTCAAGAAAAATAAAAAAAATAACATCAAACTCCAAACCGAGTGCATCTAGCCTTCTACGTATCACTAGGGTTTAGATTCACTTTTGCATTACCATTCACGTTTTCTTTTTTGTTTAAATCATATTTCCTTTATTTTTAAGTTAAATTAAAAAGAAAAGAAAAATAAAATAGGAAAAATACCAAAGGAATTCGAATTGGACAGCTAGCACAAGTTGTCAAGAAAGTTTCTTTTTTTTCAAATCTTCATATTTTTGAATTTCCAATTCTCAGATTTTTTTCCTTTTTGCAAATTTTCGAATCCTTATAAAAAGAAAACCCTCCTAATAATTTAGGAGCATCCTAACTTGTCTTCTTTCTTTGTAGCACGCAATGGCAGAAGAAAATAGAGAAGCAACCGAAGCCATGATGGCCATGTTCACCACTCTCCAAACACAACTCGCATCAATAGGCGAGAGGTTGGAGCGCGTGGAAAGACCGGTGAGGTTCCATGCCATAAGGCACGTTAGAGCTGAGCAAGACCGTCCTGAGGGTCCTGAACACCTTAGGACACAGCACTAACAAGAGGAACCCCAGCCAGATGGAGATGAGGACACACCACCACATAACTATCACCATAGGCCGAGAGGACCTCCACGGCAACCAGAGGCAGAAGATGATGACTTTGAGCCATATGGTCTTCACCAAAGACCAAGAATGCCTCCTAGACATCATGAGGATGGAGATGAACACTCCTATAACCGGGCAACTCATCCTGCTGTTAAGCTAACTCCTCCAAGTTTTGCAGGAAAAGTAGACCCCAAGGCTTACCTAGATTGGGAGAGAAGAATGGATCATATCTTTGATCATTACAACCAACCCGGGCCTAGGAGTGTCTCAATGGCTGTAGCACAACTCACGGACAATGCCCTCATCTGGTGGGATCGTTAGGTATCTGACAGAAGGAGGAAGAGAATGAGGCCCATAGACTCATGGGTCGACATGAAAGACCTCATGCGACAAAGGTTTGTTCCACCTTACTTTCATAGAGACTTGCAACGTCGTTTTCGTACTTTAAGCAGGGTACTAGATCAGTAGAGGAGTACTATGAAGAGTTCGAGAAGCTAAGGAACAGATTGGAGCTCAATGATGATGAAGAAGCATTGATGGCACAATTCTTGGATGGACTCCAAGAAAGAATCAGCCGCAAGGTGGAAAGGCAAATCTACAATGACTTCAAAGACTTGTTCCACCTATCTGTCCAGGCTGAGCAGCACATCAAACGTATGAGCCAAGACATCCGCAGCAAGCCTAAGAAACCTTGGGCACCAAGCAACATGCCCAAGCCCGTAGACAAAGGCAAGAGCATAGAGATCAAGTCAAGGTTCAAGAGCAAGCCTCCTGAACCCACCCGTGACCAGAGAGAGCCTGGTAAGTCTTCTAACCCTAAAAGATCACGTGACATCACTTGTTTCAAATGTAGGGGTCGTGGACACATCTCAAGGGAGTGCCCAAACAACCGGGTCATGTTGATTACGGAGGCTGGAGAATATGAGTCCCAAGATGAAGAGGACTATGAACCAGAAGAGGAGTATGGTGACATTGAGTACCCTGATGTGGGGGAAGTGCTGGTCACTAGACGCATCCTCAGTGCAATGGTGGATCCTTCAGAGACCATCCAAAGGGAGAACATCTTCCACAGCCGTTGCACCATCAAGGGCAAGGTATGTAACCTCATCATAGATGGTGGTTCTTGCACTAACGTTGCTAGTGCATATATGGTTGATAAGCTAGGTCTAGAGAAGACAAGGCATCCTTGACCATATAGACTGAGATGGCTGGATGACAAAGTGGAACTCAAAATCCATGAGCAAGTCACTGTGCCATTCAGTGTGGGCAAGTACCAAGACCAAGTCATGTGCGATGTGGTGCCCATGCAAGCTGGCCATCTTCTGCTAGGAAGACCATGACAGTTTGACAAAGAGACCAGGCATGATGGCCGAACCAATCTCTACACTTTTGTGCATGACAAGAGAAAGGTCAGCTTGGCTCCTCTTACACCTGCCCAGGTACATGAGCTACAACTCCAAATGA
The DNA here is from genome assembly GCA_018901935.1 of Pugionium cornutum. Classification (NCBI taxonomy): domain Eukaryota; kingdom Viridiplantae; phylum Streptophyta; class Magnoliopsida; order Brassicales; family Brassicaceae; genus Pugionium; species Pugionium cornutum. The sequence goes on from CM032157.1 coordinate 16,910,865, forward strand.
GTAAGGAAAAGAAACTTATCAAGTCTAATTTTCTTATTCAACCAAGCCATGTCCGGAGAGCTTTAGCCTCAAAGGAATTAATGTTACTAATGGTTTTCAAAGAAGTGTTGAATATAGAGAAAGAACAGGTAGAGCTACCTCCTGAAGTAGCAACTCTCCTCAACAAGTTCCAGGATGTGTTTCCAGAGGAGATACCTGCAGGCTTGCCTCCTTTACGTGGCATAGAACACCAGATCGATATAGTGCCCGGAGAAGCCCCGCCCAACCAGCCATCCTACCGGATGAGTCCAGAGGAGTCCAAGGAGCTTGAGAAGCAAGTCAAGGAGCTCCTGGAGAAAGGTTATGTTCGAGAGAGCCTCAGTCCATGTGCCGTACCAGTGCTACTAGTGCCCAAGAAGGATGGGACTTGGCGCATGTGCGTGGACTGCCGAGCAATCAACAACATCACTGTCAAGTACCGGCATCCAATACCATGGCTGGATGACATGCTAGATGAGCTGAGTGGAGCCACGGTCTTCTCCAAGATAGACCTCAAGAGTGGATACCACCAGGTCAGGATGAAAGAAGGTGATGAATGGAAGACTGCTTTCAAGACAAAGCAAGGACTCTACGAGTGGACAGTCATGCCATTTGGCTTGACTAATGCCCCAAGCACCTTCATGCGCCTTATGAACCAAGTTCTTAGGGCGTACATCAGTAAGTTTGTAGTGGTTTACTTTGATGACATACTAGTTTATAGTAAGTGCCTATGGAACACCTCACACATCTTGAGATGGTACTTAAAACCCTTCGACAAGAAGAGCTTTATGCCAATCTCAAGAAGTGCATCTTTTGTACTGATAAACTTGTCTTTTTAGGTTTTGTTGTAAGTTCACAGGGCCTACAGTTTGATGAAGAGAAGATTCGAGCCATACAAGAATGGCCAACACCAGGCAACATCAGCCAAGTAAGGAGCTTCCACAGACTGGCCAGCTTCTATAGGAGATTCGTGCCCAACTTCAGCAGTATTGCCTCAACATTGACGGCAGTAGTGAAGAAGAACGTGGGATTCAGCTGGGGAAAAGCTCAGGAGAAGGCATTCCAGTCCTTGAAGGACAGCCTTACACATGCACCAGTGCTAGTCCTGCCCGACTTCAGCAAGACGTTTGAAGTGGAGTGTGATGCCTTTGGAATAGGCATAGGAGCAGTGCTAACCCAAGTAGGGAGACCAGTGGCATACTTCAGTGAGAAGCTAGGTGGTGCCTCACTGAACTACCCCACTTATGACAAGGAGCTTTATGCCCTTGTCCGAGCATTGGAGACTTGGCAGCATTACTTGCTGTCCAAGGAGTTTGTGTTCCACACTGATCATGAGACTCTCAAACAGCTCAGAGGGCAAACCAATCTCAAGAGGAGACATGCCAGGTGGATGGAGTTCATAGAGACCTTCCCATACGTCATCAAGTACAAGAAGGGAAAAGACAATGTGGTAGCCGATGCACTATCAAGGAGGTTTGTCTTGATATCAACCATAGAGGCAAAGGTCCTAGGATTCGAGCACATCAAGGACCTATACAAGGATGATCCTGACTTTGCTGAGAGCTACAAGGAGTGTGGCACAAGGAGTCATGGCAAGTTCTACATCCATGAGGGGTTCTTGTTCGAGAAAGAAGGCTGTGCATACCACAAGGATCGGAGCTTATCATCCGAGAAGCTCATGGAGGAGGACTCATGGGCCACTCTGGTGTCGACAAGACTCTAGCAGTTGTCAAAGAGCACTTCTACTGGCCACACATCAAGAGGACAGTAGAAGCTCATTGTGCAAGATGCATCACTTGCAAGCAGGCAAAGTCCCGAGTGCAACTGGGAGCTCGTATTGGACACATTAAACTCACCTGGGAGCTCGATCCGGTAGGCGTTGTTGTTGATCCTCTCGAGCACTCTGAATGGTCCATCTCCTCTTGGTGCTAGCTTGGAACTTCTTAGGTTTGGGAACCTCTCCTACCGTAGGTGTAGCCACACCCAATCGCCTTGTTGAAAGATCACCTTCTTTCTTCCCTTGTTGACATGAGTCACGTACTGTCCGGTCCTCTTCTCCAAGTTTTCTGCTACCTTCTGGTGTAACCTCCTTATGAACTCTGCCTTGGATGCTCCATTGAGGTTGGTCATCTCAGCTGGTGGTAGTGGCGTTTGCTCCAATGGGGTGAGAGGGTTGAAGCCGTATACTACTTCCAATGGTGTCTTCTTGGTTGCTGAGTGCACGGCTCGGTTGTAAGCGAACTCTATGAATGGCAGGCACTCCACCCAAGTCTTTAGGTTCTTCCCTAGTAAAGTCCTGAGAAGAGTTTGATAGTGTCCTGTTGACAACTTCAGTTTGGCCATCGGTTTGAGGATTGCAGGTGGTAGAGAAGAGTAGCTTCATGCCTAGCTTTCTCCAAAGGGTCCTCCAAAAATGGCTGAGGAACTTGGTGTCCCTGTCTGGTACGATGGTCCTTGGCACTCCATGAAGCCGTACTATCTCCCTGAAGAACAGCTCAGCTGTTTGTGTGGCATCATTGACATTGGCACATGGGATGAAGTGTGCCATCTTGGAGAATCTGTCCACCACTACAAAGATTGCATCTTTGTGGTTGATCTTAGGCAGACCTAGAACAAAGTCCACTGAGATGTCCACCCATGGATGTGTGGGTATGGGTAGGGGGAGATACAACCCGTGAGGTTGCACTCGGGACTTTGCCTTCTTGCAAGTGATGCATCTTGCACAATGAGCTTCTACTGTCCTCTTGATGTGTGGCCAGTAGAAGTGCTCCTTGACCACTGCTAGAGTCTTGTCGACAACAAAGTGGCCCATGAGTCCTCCTCCATGAGCTTCTTGGATGATAAGCTCCCTTAATGATCCTTGTGGTATGCACAACCTTCTTTCTCGGAACAAGAGTCCCTCATGGATGTAGAATTTGGCATGACTCCCTGTGCCACACTCGTTGTAGCTCTCAGCAAAGTCAGGATCATCCTTGTATAGGTCCTTGATGTGCTCGAACCCTAGGACCTTTGCCTCCATGGTGGATATCAAGGCAAACCTCCTTGATAGTGCATCGGCTACCACATTATCTTTGCCCTTCTTGTACTTGATGACATACGGAAGGTCTCTATGAACTCCATCCACCCTGCATGTCTCCTCTTGAGATTGGTTTGCCCTCTGAAGTGTTTGAAAGTCTCGTGATCAGTGTGGATCACAAACTTCTTGGACAGCAAGTAATGCTGCCAAGTCTCCAATGCTCGGACAAGGGCATAAAGCTCCTTGTCATAAGTGGGGTAGTTCAGTGAGGCACCACCTAGCTTCTCACTGAAGTATGCCACTGGTCTCCCTCCTTGGGTTACCACTGCTCCTATGCCTATTCCAGAGGCATCACACTCCACTTCAAACGTCTTGTTGAAGTCGGGCAGGACTAGCACTGGTGCATGTGTAAGGCTGTCCTTCAAGGCCTGGAATGCCTTCTCCTTAGCTTTTCCCGAACTGAATCCCACGTTCTTCTTCACTACTGCCGTCAATGGTGAGGCAATACTACTGAAGTTGGGCACGAAGCTCCTATAGAAGCTGGCCAGTCCGTGGAAGCTCCTTACTTGGCTGATGTTGCCTGGTGTTGACAATTCTTGTATGGCTCGAATCTTCTCTTCATCAACCTGTAGGCCCTGTGAACTCACAACAAAACCTAAAAAGAAAAGTTTATCAGTACAAAAGATGCACTTCTTGAGACTGGCATAAAGCTCTTCTAGTCGAAGGGTTTTAAGTACCATCTCAAGATGTGTGAGGTGTTCCCGTAGGCACTTACTATAAACTAGTATGTCATCAAAGTAAACCACTACAAACTTACTGATGTACGCCCTAAGAACTTGGTTCATAAGGCGCATGAAGGTGCTTGGGGCATTAGTCAAGCGAAATGGCATGACTGTCCACTCGTAGAGTCCTTGCTTTGTCTTGAAAGCAGTCTTCCATTCATCACCTTCTTTCATCCTGACCTGGTGGTATCCACTCTTGAGGTCTATCTTGGAGAAGACCGTGGCTCCACTCAGCTCATCTAGCATGTCATCCAGCCGTGGTATTGGATGCCGGTACTTGACTGTGATGTTGTTGATTGCTCGGCAGTCCACGCACATTCACCAAGTCCCATCCTTCTTGGGCACTAGTAGCACTGGTACGGCACATGGACTGAGGCTCTCTCGAACATAACCTTTCTCCAGGAGCTCCTTGACTTGCTTCTCAAGCTCCTTGGACTCCTCTGGACTCATCCGGTAGGCTGGCCGGTTGGGCAGGGCTGCTCCGGGCACTAGATCAATCTGGTGTTCTATGCCACGTAAAGGAGGCAAGCCTGCTGGTATCTCCTCTGGAAACACATCCTGGAATTTGTTGAGGAGAGTTGTTACTTCAGGAGGTAGCTCTACCTGTTCTTTCTCTATATTCAACACTTCTTTGAAAACCATTAGTAACATTAGATCCTTCGAGGCTAAAGCTCTCCGGACATGACTTGGTTGAATGAGAAAATTAGATTTAATGAGTTTCTTTTCCTTATTCATTTGGAGTTGTAGCTCGTGTACCTGGGCAGGCGTAAGAGGAGCTAGGCTGACCTTTCTCTTGTCATGCACGAAAGTGTAGAGATTGGTTCGGCCATCATGCCTGGTCTCCTTGTCAAACTGCCATGGCCTTCCTAGTAGAAGATGGCCATCTTGCATGGGCACCACGTCGCATACGACTTGGTCTTGGTACTTGCCCACATTTAATGGCACAGTGACTTGCTCATGGATCTTGAGCTCCACTTTTTCATCGAGCCATCTTAGTCTATATGGTCGAGGATGTCTTGTCTTCTCTAGACTTAGCTTATCAACCATATATGCGCTAGCAACGTTAGTGCAAGAACCACCATCTATGATGAGGTTACATACCTTGCCCTTGATGGTGCAACGGCTGTGGAAGATGTTCTCCCTTTGGATGGTCTCTGAAGGATCCACCATTGCACTGAGGATGCGTCTGGTGACCAGCACTTCCCCCACATCAGGGTACTCAATGTCACCATATTCCTCTTCTGGTTCATAGTCCTCTTCATCTTGGGACTCATATTCTCCAGCCTCCGTAATCAGCATGACCTGGTTGTTTGGGCACTCCCTTGAGATGTGTCCACGACCCCTACACTTGAAACAAGTGATGTCACGTGATCTTTGAGGGTTAGAAGACTTACCAGGCTCTCTCTGGTCACGGGTGGGTTCAGGAGGCTTGCTCTTGAACCTTGACTCGATCTCTATGCTCTTGCCTTTGTCTATGGGCTTGGAAATGTTGCTTGGTGCCCAAGGCCTCTTAGGCTTGCTGCAGATGTCTTGGCGCTTACGTTTGATGTGCTGCTCAGCCTGGGCAGATAGGTGGAACAAGTCCTTGAAGTCATTGTAGATTTGCCTTTCCACCTTGCGGCTGATCCTTTCTTGGAGTCCATCCAAGAATTGTGCCATCAATGCTTCTTCATCATCATTGAGCTCCAATCTGTTCCTTAGCTTCTCGAACTCTTCATAGTACTCTTCTACTGATCTGGTACCCTGCTTAAGAGTACGAAAACGACGTTGCAAGTCCCTATGAAAGTAAGGTGGAACAAACCTTTGTCGCATGACATCCTTCATGTCGACCCATGAGTCTATGGGCCTCATTCTTCTCCTCCTTCTGTCAGATACCTCACGATCCCACCAGATGAGGGCATTGTCCGTGAGTTGTGCTACTGCCATTGAGACTCTCGTAGGCCCTGGTTGGTTGTAATGATCAAAGATATGATCCATTCTTTTCTCCCAATCTAGGTAAGCTTCGGGGTCTACTTTTCCTGCAAAACTTGGAGGAGTTAGCTTAACATCAGGATGAGTTACCCGGTTGTAGGTGTGTTCATCTCCATCCTCATGATGTCTAGGAGGCATCCTTGGTCTCTGGTGAAGACCATATGGCTCGAAGCCATCATCTTCTGCCACTGGTTGCCGTGGAGGTCCTCTCGGCCTATGGTGATAGTTATGAGGTTGTATGTCCTCATCTCCATCTGGCTGGGGCTCCTCCTGTTCGTGCCGTGTCCTAAGGTGCTCAGGACCCTCAGCACGGTCTTCCTCAGCTCTAACGTGCCTTATGGCCTGGAATCTCACAGGCCTCTCGACGCGCTCCAATCTCTCGCCTATGGATGCGAGTTGTTTTTGGAGTGTGGTGAATATGGCCATCATGGCCTCGGCTGCATCTCTATTTTTTTCTACCATTGCGTACTACAAGGAAGAAAACAAGTTATGCTACTCCTAAATTGTTAGGAGGGTTTTCTTTTTATAAGGGATTCGAAAAAATGCAAAAAGGAAAATTCTAAGGAATGGAAAATTCGAATATAAGGATATTTGAATAAAAGGAAATTTTCTTGATAACTATTGCTAGCTGTCCAATTCGAAATCTTTTGGTATTTTTCCTATTTTCTTTTCTTTTCTTTTTCTTTTCTTTTTAATTTAACTTAAAAATAAAGGAAATATGAATTAAACAAAAAAGAAAACGTGAATGGCAATGCAAAAGTGAATCTAAACCCTAGTGATACACGTAGAAGGCTAGATGCACTCGGTTTGGAGTTTGATGTTATTTTTTTGATTTTTCTTGAATACGACTTAAACTAATGCAAGAACTAAAAACAAAACAAGCTAAAGGATAGAAACAACCTGGTTTAGGAGCTTTAAGCTCTGATACCAAAATGATACAAGCCTTGATTCAAGGATGTATGCGCGTGGGCTGTTTGGAGAAGTTTAGGTGAGAAACTCGACCTTAGACTTCTTGGATAGGGGTTTTTGGGTTGGTATTCGATGGAAAGGTGAAGTGAACCACACGAGGGGTGATGAACCTCATGATAAATCACAAACTTAGAGCTAGGAGGGCTGGTCTCAACTAGTTTCTAAGCGCACAAGATTCTTGAGAGAAAACTTGTTGGGGGGAAAAGTTCTATCTTCATTAATATCAAAAAGGTTGTCGAACTACAATTCTGGAAGGAGCCTTATTAATATGCTCAACAGCTTGACCTTCTAGGGTCGACTCAAATAAAGAAAAGGAAAGTTTACAAAAGTGCACAAATGGAAAAGATACAAAAGTGTATAACCGAAAAAGGACCTATTCCTAAAATGTTCTTGACTCAAAAATGTAAAAAAACTAGATCATACCCTGCAAAACAGAAAGAGGCATATACTCAAATTGAAACTTACCTTAACTTACCTCACGGCCAAGAAATGGAAGGTGGCCGTCCTTGTGGCATGCACGCGCCTTGCTCCTAGTCTTCGACTTGGAGTAGGGTTAAGAATCTTTGGGCCCTGACCTCTCTTGCCACTAAAGCCCAAGTCTCTGATGTCCCTTGTATTGTTGAGAAGCCTTTGGACTCTACTTTGCACTTCTGGCCCATTGTCCTTAGTCGATCTTCCTCTAGGAGCTTGTCGACCCATAAGCTGAATTTGTGGAAGAGTGCCCTTGATCTGCTTCTTGTCATTGCTCCTTGAGGTACCACTGGTGTAGAGACTTCCTCTAGGTGCATGTCCTGGAGCTGGTAGCTCATCTGGTCCGAGTCTTCTTGTGTAGAAGTGGAAATGCGCGTGTACTCGGCTGGATCGGCTGTACCGGCTGGACTGTGCGAGGTACTGGCCGGAATGCCTTCAGGACCGGCCAAGTTGATCCCGGAGTTGGTGGCATCACCAAGGGGACCGGCGGTGTCATCCACGTTGCCACCAAGTGTGCCGGAAGCTTGGGCCTCTCCGCCGGCAATGCCGGTCTGGTCCTATTGGTCGAGGGTCCAGCGGTACTGCTTGGTCCGTCAGACGTGCCTGATTGTCCGGCTGTCTCGGGCAAGCTTCCTGGTCAGCCAGTCTGGTCTCCTGGCTGGACGTACGACCTGTTGTCCTCATCAGGAATTCTTGTCATTTGCCGGTTGAGATTGAGCACAAAGCTTTTTGGGCTACAAAATAATTGAACTATGACACAAAAGACCCGTTCAGTAGAATTTTGAAGAAAGACTGTTGACAGCTGGTGGAGACATTTCTTTGGCCCCCGTC